>JAOEHX010059555.1:1039-28678 GCA_025448015.1 Bolborhynchus lineola
ATAATAAAGAATTAGAATAGAGAAATCAGGTTTTCCCTTTTATCAGTCAATATACACATGTACCTTGTATCATTTCACTGATTTTATTACATATGCCAGCAGCAAAATCCCTGTAGAAAAAAGACAAAGTATCAGGTGAGATAAATACAACAGGGAAATCATTAAAGATAAAAATCAGCTGAACTACCAAACAGTGCTTTAACAATAAAAGCCTTCACAAAAGAGTGCTTGCCAATATCTAAGTTCTTTTAGAAACCTTGCACATGGGCATGATCAAATGCAAGCTTCCAAGAACATGTCAAAGTGACAATCAGCACTATGTTTTGCTCCAGAATAAGATTTATGTAAAGCAATCACTGACTAAAGCTGCTATTCCACTTTGCATTCCCATATTTATGACCTTTCCATTACTATTTTAGAAAAAAAGAAATATCTGTTAAACTTGTACTCAGATTTCTTTACAATATGGTTAGGCCACACAATTAAATGCTTTGCTAAAAATTACATGGTTGGCACTACCAAAGGTTTGTGAATGCCAGTGCTAATGGAGTTTCCATTCTCTGTGATATGAAAAACTGAAACCAAAAATGACATCTTACTTTGACTGTGCAGAAAAATTGGCAGCAGCAAATATTGCAGCTTCAACTTCTACATTATCATGGGAATCCAAACTTTGACGAATACTGTGATGTGCATTCTTCCTTTCTGGGATGATAGATGCCATGCTGCCCAACATCCTACAGAAACAGATCACAGCAAAATCAGGAAGAACAGGGATGATAAAGAAATACAAGATGAAACCAAACAGAAACAGAGAAGGACTGGTTAAAAGACTATTTTGATATAAATATGTGCTCATCCACATCTATTACAGAAACAAACAATCATGGCATCAACTGGGTTGGAAAAGACCTTTAATATCATTAAGTCCAACCATTCCGCAGCACTGACAAGGCCACCACTAACCAATGGCACTGAGGGCCTACACAATTTGTGAACACTTGCAGGGATAGAGACTCCAGAACTGCCCTGGGCAGCCTGTTCCAACGCCAGAGCACCTTCTGGGGAAGGAGTTGTTCCTAATCTCCATCTATATCTTCCCTTGTGCACCTTGAGGCTATTTCCTCTTGTCCTGTCCCTTGTTCCTTGGAAGCAGAGACCAACCCTACCTCACTTTATCCTCCTGTCAGGCAGTTGCAGAGAGCAATAATACTAAAAGCAGGCACACAATTAGTAGGTAACAAGTTCTGCCATGTGGGTTATGGCAGCTGTTTAATCAAACATTAGTTACAGTCTGATACCTTTCATCTTGAAATGGGTACAATGAGAAACTTCCCACTACGGCACTTAGAACAACTTTTTTTAAGCTCTGGTATCAACACGAGATTTAATGTTAAAGTGCAGATGGCTCTTTTCAGACACACATGAAGTACACATTATGAGATATAAATTCATAAATGTGGTAGTATAGGGTGATAAAAACCCCCACAATATTTAAAGAAGCGCTTCCACTGTTTCTAACTCTCTTCCCAATTCAGATTGTAAAACTAAATACGTGACAAATCACTTAACACTGATCAGTTTTTACCACGTGCTAAGAAAGCAAAGCTTCTAGGGTGTTACCATGAGCAAACAAGTACCTGATTAGCATCATTTGTTTCTAAAATCTTTTGCTGATGTGAGATAAAGTTATTACTGGGAATAGTGCATTGCATTTTGTGTAACTGCTAAAAAAAAAAAAAAAAAAGGAGTATGTCAGTCTGTATTTTGCTAACAATATCCCAAAGATATTTTTCAGACAAGTTGAGCACAATCCAATTAATGAATCCAATTCATAAAGAACAAATGCAGAATTTGCACAGATGGTACTTTTTGCAAGAGTTCTAAGCAAACATTTACACACAGTTATGTAGCACTGCAATTCCATGGACACAAAGTTGTGTTTGAGCAGATCTTTCTTTCAGCACATTCTTCCTTACTGACACTGCTACTTAAGGAAGACAAGAACAAATCAACAAGGATTTTCAGCTGAAACTGCCATTTTAACCTTTCACTTGATGCATCCCATGAATTGGTTTGTAATTTCAGTATTTTTTCAAACTAAGCAGATCCCTGGGACTTCTGACAGTCTGTAAAGCCAGCCCTCTATAGCAGTCAACAACTGTAATCTTCCCTGAAAATACTGAAGTGGAACTACAAGAAAACATAGAGATATGCTGTATTTAGAGATTTCTGAGACACCAGAGTGTGAAAGCATAATCTCAAAACATGGAAAGGAGAAAGAAATAGACACAGTAGCTCATCAAACAAATCCCTGTTAATGCCTCCCATCTTTCAATAGTGAAACCAGTAACAGTTCTAGGTGGACTGAAGAGAAGAATACAAGGGAGAAAGAAAAGTCCTATCTTCATGTTTGAATTCATTTGCACAGGAGCTGGAAGACGCAGTTAAGATAATAATGTTGTACACTGTTGGACACAGACACCAAGGCAGCAGAATAGCAACATTAAAAGATAGCTTAATTTTATTTGCTTCTTTATGTTACTGCAGGAAGCCCCAAGCAATCAACACTACAATGGCACTTCTTTGGAAGTTACTGACCAGAGCCCAACAAGTAGTAAACTTCTATGACAACAATTAATGAAATACAGATGGAAGCATAACAATGTTGGCACGTAAGGAAGCACTTTCCTTATGCTCCTGGCCTAACTATACCATAGGCAACATATGACATATTACATCCAGCTACTCCCTGGGGTACACATAATAGAGGTTAATTTTCCTCCTCAGAACATAAGATTTCAATGCTGCAGATACTGGTTTGCGCAAAGCCATCCACAAACCTCTCACTATGGCCAATGCTTAATAACCTTCTTCTAATTTCAGACCTTTATCAATCACCATCTTTAAAAGCAAATGTCTTTGCTTAAACTCCATAAGCAACATAGAAAACAACTCCTAAATTTCACTGATGGTAGTTTGCTATTCCAGACCAGCACACTAAAAACATTAGGTTCATTAACGTCATTACATACCGAAGTGTAATAGCCCGAGCAACCGGATCATTGCTGTGAATTACTGAAAACACTCTTTTAACGAACTCATCCACATTTAGGATCTTCTCCAAGTGCTTCTCACTCTGCTGAGTAACTTTCAGCACACACAGCCTCAGGAAGTTGTTTCTGTTAGGAGACACACATTTTTTCATCAGACTGTTTCATAATAAATAGTCACACACTTAAAATATGAAAGTATCATAAAAATCAAAACAACCTTCCAAGAGTAAATTAAAATAAGGAAAGGGCTATGCTTTAAAAACATTATATTTGCCTAATAAAGTAAAAAAAAAAGACTACAGCCACGCTATTGTTTCACCTTCTAGTATAGGTGGTGTCAATTTCCAGCCAAAGATGGAAAAGAACTGTGTCACTGATCACTCAGACACTTAAGCCCACTAAGGACAGAGAAAACAAGTTTCAACCAAGCACAACTTGTCTTCAATGTAGTCGCTACTACTGTGGTCTTATCAGGCATGCAGAAAAAACACACAACTGCCCAAGCTCCTGTGCAGCAACACTCCAAGGCACGATATACTGTTATAGATCAAAGACTGACTGGCACTACTTACCCGACTCTGAACACATCAGCCAACTTTAGGAAAGCTGAATTAATGAGAATAGGGAAAGGGTATTTCTGGAAGAGCCTAGGAAAACGAACGACGGCTTCGCACTGCTCCCCGAGCTTCCCAGACCTGAGACCTAAACGAGACATCAACAGTCACTGCAGATACCGCCACCGCTTCCCAACCAGGCCCCTTTCCGCCCCTCATTCACAGCACGAAACCGAGCTCCCGGCTGCTGAGCGCCGCAGGCCGGGCCAACACCGCCCCTCAGAGAGCGGGAGCTCGCCGGGTCTAATGGCAGCCCCAGCGCCGCTCGGGCTCACCTTTATCGAGCTCCATGAGGGCGGAGTTAGCGTCCAGCTCCTGCTCTCCGTAGCCCGCATCGGCCAGGAAGGACTTTCCGCCGCCCGCCATGCCGCCGCCTCAGCCCGGACTGCCCCGCGCATGCGCCTCCCGCCCTTCCGCCGCCTTGCGCGCAGGCGCAGTACCCTCGGGACGGCTCCCGGGAGCTGCCCCCGGCGAGCGACACAGGGACGTCCCCGCCCCTTCGCGCCAGCCAATCAGAGGAAGGGGGCGCGGCGCGGGAGGCACCTGCTGCCCAATGAGAGCGCGAGGGCGGTTTTGGCGGGTCGGGTCGGTGGCGGGAGTTGGCGCCGTGGCGCGGTCCCGCCGCTCCCGGGTCATGCTGTGCCGCGCTCTGCTCCGCCGCTCCTCGGCCGCGGGCGGGCCCGGGCCCGGGCCCGTGCAGCGCAGGGGATGGACCCTGGAGGCCTCACCCTGAAGCTGCTTCTGATCGGGGACAGCGCCGTGGGCAAGTCCAGGTGCTCGCCGCGGGGGCCGAGCGGGCGGAGCGCTCTCGGCACCGCGCTGAGCTCTCGGGTTCTGTCCCCACAGCCTCCTGCTGCGGTTCGCTGACGGCACGTTTGAGCCGAGCCTGAAACCCACCATCGGTGAGTCCGGCATCCGCCGGGTCCCCTCCCGTTCCTCCGCCCCTTCAAGCCGAGAGTATTTCCGCTTGTCTTGGTTTGGGTCCCATTGGCGAGAGGCAGCGGGGGGAGCCGGGACCGGGTGCAGGCAGGGGTGTGGGGTGCGGAGCCGCCTGCGAGGGCGGCATTAGCTGGTTCGTTCTTACAGGTCTTCATTCCGTTCTGCTACGTCTTAGGTGTTGATTTTAGAGCGAAGAAAATGGTGATAGACGGCCGTGCAGTGCAGCTGGCGATATGGGTAGGTTTTGTCCCAGATAGGGATAGGTTCTGCTTTTGACAGACGTAAAAACTTCTCCAGTTTCTTGTGGCGCCTGCCCCCCGCTATACTCTTTTGTATGTTGAGATTGTACTCTTATGATGCAAATGCGCGCAGAGTGCCTTTCCACGACCGTGCAACTGTAGCTACAGACAGGCTTCATTCAAAACAACTCCAAATGCTTCATTGCTCCAGGTTTGTGCCATTGGTTCAGGTAGAGATCGTGACTGTGTGTTCCTGCAGTTATACGAGTGGGTTACTCAAACCCTCTCTGAAGTGTCAGACTTGTAAAGATGTGGCCTTGCAGGAAAGGCAGGCACTTCATGCCTGTGTGGCCCACAAGTGCTCCCTGGATAGACAGCACTGAGGTCGAGTAAACTGCAGCAAAGTGATGTTCAGGGGGATGAATTGCATGATTGCCTGTAGGGGCTGTGCAGCAGCTCTGGGTATGTTATACCAGAAACAGTGCAGATACTTTATTTTGCTTAAAACTATGGAAAATACACTCGGTCCTGAGCTGTTTAAAGGTCAGTTCAGATTTACTGGGAGCATTTGTCCTGAACTTCCTAATGCTGTATTTCCAGCATCTGCAAAATGGGAAATCAAATTGCAGCTGTATAATCAGGGTTATTTATAATATTAAAGCATCACTTTTGTTCTGAATAGGATGAAAGAGCCCTAGAAGGATGAGATGATACATGTATGGTCGTAGGTATTTAAGAAAGAGCACACTATTACCAATTAAGTAATTGTGATTACTGTAAAGCAAGCAGAAATGTGCCTTAGCCTGCTATTAACAACAGTAATAGAAATGCAAGAACTTGGATTATATTCTTTTTCCCATTCACACGTTGTGTACAGAATGCAGAGCGGGAGTGGTAAAGTCACACTTGCTGTAGCCAGTGAGTGTAAGTATTGGCTGTGTTCTGAGCATGCTGCAGACGGATCAGAGGCTTTGCTGAAAATAACCAAGATATGTTTGCCCTGATAATCATACAGGGCTGTCTCCTTGCTATGAAATCAAAAGCAAGGCCAGAACTTGCACAAGCTCTGTAACTGGAAAAGGCACTTTTGTAGCAGAGTGTAGCAGCATCTGGAGAAGCTGCTCATGAGGAGCGGGGGAAACCAGTGTGAAACTTTAATGCATGTAGAGAGCATCATTCTGCTTTAGTGCCCGTGTGTGCATAGGTGCCTGATAATACAGTCTCTTTAGTAACGATGAAACAAATGAAGTACCTATATTGCCAATTTTAGTGTCTTTTTTAACCAAGCAGTAGTATATTACCCTAAAGCTGTTAGTCTGTATTGCAGTCTGTACAGAAACTGAAATAAATTTCTTTGGTAAAACTTGCATTTGTGTAATTCTTCTGCCTCCTTGTTCTGAGGTTTTGAATTTCATGTTGCGCTTGGGAGCTATATGAAGATGGTGAGAGTGCATGTGCCATGCTGCAGCAGCAGTCGAATGGGACTTCCAATTTCAAACTTACCTGCTTAGAGTCTTGGCAAACTTGAAGTAGTTCTTTCTAACTGGATTCTCCTTTCCTGCTATGGAGGAGCAAAGTGAGCTCTTTGGAATCGCTATGACTCCTTTCCTGCAGTGTCTGTCACTGGAAAATCAGTTATTCTTCACCCTGTTTTGTTCAGTTCATTGTTAAGTGATGAAGCCCTGCTGCTTGGCTTGCAGCAATAACCTTTTATGTATTTCACTGGACTCCTGTTGACTTTCATGTCTGTGCTCATCACTTTAACCTTCAGTGAAGTCCTTTCTATACATTTCTACCCTTCCTCATGTGTTTTCTGTTGTTGCTGCTTTTTCCTGACTGCTTCCCTCATTCTGTTGTCTTACGGTTATCCTTTTTGCTCAGGAGAAAATTAACTCTTCATATCTTGGATAGTTTAAATTACCTTTTTTTGTTGTAAATATATTTGATTTTGTGTGTGTGGTGTTGTCTTTTTTGTTTTCATTTTCTTTCTTTTTTCCCCCTGTAGGACACCGCAGGACAGGAGCGCTTTAGAACACTGACTCCCAGTTATTACCGAGGAGCTCAAGGGGTTGTTTTAGGTAGGAAGTACATGGAAGAAAAACATGATTGCAGGAAGTGTGGTCTTTATTACTACGTACCTGCATATCTTTGCAAAAAGAGATTATTTGAGAGAGTCAGAGGAACGATGGTGATTGTGGCTTTTACCACATCGTTAACAGAAACACAATGCAAATCTACTGGCAGGAAGTAATGCTGCTTCAAAACATTTTAAGCTTAAAATACAAAGATGGCACATTGCAGGCTGGTGAGCTCTTAGCTTTATACTTACTGCTTTGGGGAGCTTCTTCTAATGGGGCACACTGGGGTTTGTGTTGGTTTTTCCCCCGCTGAAGCTATTGATGTAATTATAAGACATAAGGTTTGTAGCACAAGTAATGGATGCCTAGTCAGCCCCTTCTGAGCAACAGCACCATTCAGGAAAAGAAGGGATTCTTACTCTCAGGTTTTGGGAAAGGTGAGGACCTTGCTCTACAAAGTAGTATTTCAAACTATGGTATAGCTTTTTAAACCTTAGTGATCAAATGAATGCCGTTATGAAGTTACCAGTGACCAAAAGTTACTTTTTACTCCGAATCAGTGTTTTTAGCAGCAAGGCAATGCCTGTAGTTACACAGGAAATGGGTGACAAAATACCTATTTTAAAGTATTCGTGGCCCAATTCTGAACTAATAACAGGTATAAGATGACAACTGGTAAGTGTGATTTCCAGTCACAGATCTATTGTAGAAATGCTTGTGTTCTTAATCCTTAGTGATGTTGGGTGAGCCCAGCCATTGTATTCCAGCTCTGGGATGAGGATATGATTGATGCATCTTCTGTGATTCCTTAATACTGCTTTTGGGGGGGCAGTAGTTAGCTAGGAGGGCCTAAGTTCTACCATAATCAAGTAAAAGAAAAATACCAAGATTCTACAGCTGTTAAGCTCCTTCTCCTCTGTTACCAGTGTATGATGTTACAAGAAAAGACACATTCACAGGACTAGATGGCTGGCTGAATGAGCTGGAAGTATACACCCCCAAAAACAGCACCGTGAAGATGTTAGTTGGCAATAAAATTGATAAGGTCAGTCTAGAAATGCATTCTCTTGCTCTCTTGCACTCTTCCACTGATTTCTCAGTCATTATAGAGTATCAATGTGAGATAAGTGCTGAAACTAACAAACCTGTTAAGAGGTGGTGCTGCTATAACTGAGGGAGCTAGGTTGGGCAAACTCCACTTACTGTGTCATTTTAGAATCGAATCTTGTTAAAAGATTTGAATGGAAAATCACCTGGAGAGATGCAGTTAATGAGAGATTCTGTTAAGAAAGTGTGAGGTTCTCCCTAAAAACTGCTGTATCCCATTGAATGTAACTGCAGCGTAACACAACCACTGATTTCTTTTTGGTCAGACTGAGTTTTGGAAAGGTGGTGGGGAATGAGGATTCAGCTCTTCAGATGGCTGTAGAGTATTTATCTCTGTAGGTGTGAGGTGCACTGGTTGCTGTCTGTTTCTTGGGTGTTTTGACATATCTTAGGTGTCTGCTGCATAATGAGATGTTTCACTTTTGCTTTACTACTACAGGAGGCTTTCTGTGTGGCTCTCCTGAACTAGGTTCCCTTCTGCCCTCTTCCAAATCTGCCAGTTTTCAGATCTTCTGATATGCCTCTTTCTGGCAAGTATTTTCCTGCTAGTTGATGGAGAAGATAGCAACACGCTAATTTCCAACTGATGTGATGTTGCTGCTGTTCAGTTTGAACCCCTAACAGCCTGCCTAGCCGTAAGCTGTCTGTAGAGTGGGAAGATCGTCGTTATTACATGGGTTTAGAGACTTTTCAACACAGCCTCCCTTCTGCAGTGGTGTTTTTCCAGGGACTTCCTACAGGTGGCAAGTGTGTCTTATTTTAGTCATGTTCTTCATCTCTGCAGCCTGATCGTGAAGTAGAGAGAAGAGAAGGACTTCAGTTTGCTAGGAAACACTCACTGCTTTTTATAGGTATGTAACTCTGCCAAACCCTTGTATATTGCTGCTTAGTTTGGTATTGCTAAGTGTGAAGTGAAGCTTCTTGAAAATATTTCCAGAAGGAACTGAAATGCATAGGGGAAAACAGGCAAGTCCTCCTGCAGTCTTTGTTTCCTGGTTTAGTTATGGAGTAATTGTCTTGTAGATTTCCTACCACAGCCTTAGAACGATTTCTGTTTCTCCATTATGGAGAAAATGTGGAGCTGTGGAATTGTTTTCATGTGATGCTTCAGACTGGGATGCATTTCTGTTTGTCACGTTCAATTTAAGTGCGCCTTTAAGAGAGAATGGAGAGGAGGTTCAATCATTAAAAATCCTTATCTTTTCTCTGGTCCCAAAAGACCTTCTTACAAAGTGGAATTCTCCTTGTGTTTGTTTTCTTCTCCCCCCCGCCACTAGAGACCAGCGCCAAGACACAGGATGGGGTGCAGCATGCCTTTGAGGAGCTGGCCATAAAGGTCCTGCAGACCCCAGGTGTTTGGGATAGGAACACAGAGCAGCAGCGAATGCAGCTAACGGGATCCTCAGCACGGCGGGATAAAAGCTTTTGTCCTGCGTACTGTCCGCTTGCTTAACTTCACAGGTGGCTGTTCTGCCTGAATGGCAGGGGTTTTCTTGGTAAAGCAGGGTGGGAGCAGTGGTTCCAAGCACTAGTTTGTGCCTTGTTTGACCTGTCACCAGCTGAGTGGATCCAAACCCCAAACTGATGAGCAAAATGCTTTTTGTTCATTAACAAAATGCCATTTCTCTTTCCCTTCTGCACAACCGAGATCTCCAGGTGTTTTTCTGGGAACTATCAGGTTTTTCACTTGTCACAGTACTTAAGAGTCTCGTGCTCTTGCTGGATGGCATTCAACAGGGACTCTTTCTGAAATTCCTGCCTTGCCATAAAGTAAGGTAGTATTCCATTTCAGAGGATTATTGAAAAGCTTTCCTTTCCCAGAATGGTATGGGAGTCTTTTAGGCACCCAAGTTCCCTTAAATGTAGTTAACAGGAGCCACCCTGAACATCGTTTCCCTATTTCACATGGATTTAAGCAGTCTAAAGTGCTATATGTCCCCAGTTAGTAAGTCATGACTGAGTTTTAAGGTGGTAGTGAAGAGGTGTAGCTATTAACATCTGGCAGGAAAAAAACACAACATGACATTGCCTATGCATCGAAAATGTAAGCTGAAGTGCTTGTAAACAAGTGCCAGATCCCAGAGAGAGCCTTTCATTATGAGATGTCCACAGAAAAGCTGCAGTTTCAGATACAGGAAGACCCCTTTAGATGTTAACCAAGGCTCATCCTTCAGTAGTACAAACCATAAAAAATAAATATGAAAGACTATGTACATTTTAGATGTGAGCAAGATAAGGAGAGGAGTTCAAGTACTTTGACTTGGACCTTTTGGCACTACTGCCAAAGTTTTGGGATTAAAGTAAATTTGCATTCAGATGTCTTCAAAAATCTCTTCTCAAGCCTTTTTCTCCTTACCAGGCATGGCTAATGCAGCAGGGACTCAGTATTGGCAGGACTGGAATCATGTCCTCAGAACAATCATCTGCCATGTACCTTCTTCCTAGCACTTCAGAGTAAATAGGAGCATTGAATGTGTTCTCTTCCTCCCCCTACAACTGAATCTCATCTTAGTCACCTGCAATCTTTCGCATATAATACAGAGCCTCTTGCCATCCTTTATTTCAAACCTCATTAGCAAAACCAATGTTTCTGCCAGTATCATGAGTTAATACCTGCCTTGTACATCCACACAGGTTATCTGCGTACACTTAAAGACATTAACTCACACTGAGTACTTCACTTTTAATAGCAATGCTGAATACTAAGGTATCTTTTCAGGTATTGTAACTTCAGGTGTAGCACTGTATGTCGTTTGCCTTCTCTTAATGCAGATTACTACTACTCGACTGTGTTAGATCAGAAAGCATACAAATGAATTTCTTTACTGCTAGTCATTTGGAATATTCTAAGATGTTAGAAGCAACCTTGCTATTAGTGAATTCTGACCCCTAGGCAGTATCTCACCTGGTGTTCTTTAAATTAAACCTGTATCCTCTAAACAACATGTTTTTCATGCAGACTAGAAAAAAAATGCTTGTCATCTGCAATACAGATCACCAGTGAGATCAATCTGTCCATTTCACAGTTTCATCAAACCACTTAGTTTGAAATGCTGCTATTTAAATAAAATATTACCCTCATCTTTTCACAGGATAAAGGTACATTTGTCATATAATGCACTTGAGAGTGTGTCTCTTGTCAGCCACATTATAGGGCTGGAGAGAGTGAATAGCAGGATTGATGGGTCACCCCCATGTGAAGGAGTTCTTGTACATTTGCTGAGGCTACCAGTCTGACACCAGCTGTGTGCTGTCGAGCCAGAGCACATACCTGATTGCGAGAAGTACTTGTGCTTGCAGCAGTGGCAACTTCAATGCCTACAGGCAGGAAAATGCATCAGAGGTGCCAGGATACGCATTTGGAGAAGATGGATACCAGTGTCTGTTCTACACAACTGCTTGGGCTAGGATTAAGGTAGATTCAGCAAGACTGGTACGTAAGAAAAGTGCTTTTAATATGCAACACTGTTAGTTTTGCTAGATGCAGTGGAACAAGAACACCATACTGTTAAGATGCAAGGAATGAGACTGGTGCACCAGAAGGTCTTGTTAAGGGGCATGGTACACAGGAAAGGTTAGATCTCAGCAGGCAGTGGAAAACAGGAACTAGTTTCAACTAAAACATACCTGTACAATATTCAATTTTCAAATAAAGCCTAGGTGCTTCCAGAATCATCTCTCTGCCTTTTCTTAACACCCATCTAAAAATCCTGTATATTTGAATCTCCTGAAATATAGACAAAGTCTTCTTCACAGTTAAGATTTCTTCTTCAGGAGCCAACTAGATGTCTTTAATTGATTTGGAACAAAGTCAGAAATGCTGGAAGTATGATGATTTGGACCAGTTGCTCATTTACTTTGTACATCAGCCTCCTCCTCTTATTGCCCTTTTTGGAGCTGCTACGTCGGTGTCAAGGTGGTATCCCATCAGGTGGCATCTGCAAAGATATCTTGTAGAAAATAGGCTTCTTAAAAAGTCCTGGTTTAAGTCACACGCAGTTATTCTCATGTAGACTAAAAAATGTCTCTGGGTTATGAGCTGCCCAGTCACACAGGGGTGGTCACCGGTTGTTTAACATTTGTCCTGTGTCAGTAGGAAGAGATTGGGATGAGCATACCTGTGCAAGACAATTTGGGAAATGTGGGATTGACATAACCCCCCCCAGCCACTAGGATACCTACAACCTGTAGAGCTGGCCTAGTTCTGGTGCCTAATTGGAAAGGATTTGCAATTAATGATCCTGAATGAAGGGAAGCATTTTCTGCTGCCTGATGGCCAACTGAACTTCTGAGTGATCAGTAATGGTGTGAGCGCTCTCCAAAGGACATCCCTCCCTCCCTGAAGCACCGTGTTCTGTAGGCATAGTGGTTCCTGAAAATCATCTTAACTCCTGCTACAGAATTTGTGGCCAAAGGCTAAAGACAGCACTGGTTGGTGCCCTATGCTTAAATGGTTTGGAAGTGTAGGACCCTCTGTGAACTTCACTGTACAAAATGCACTATTTACAGTCTGAAAGTCACTCCAATGTTTTACTGCACGGTTTAGTCTGAGTGGTCACTTTGAAACAACATCTGCTATGCAAGATCTTGATTCAAGAACGCAGTGTCTGCTCCTGACTTTGAGTTTTTCCTGATACAGTCTGTATGTATTAACTTCGAGACAGACCAGCAGTTTGGAAGTGAATTTGACATAGTCCCCTTTTCTAATCCATATATTTACAAGACATTTTTATAGCATCTTTGCCTTAAACAGATGGTAACAAGCTATGACCTAACCCAGTTGACTGGCACCCAAAATGAATCCTTGTTTAGTTTCTCTAACACAGTTTTCAGCTGATTACAAGCACTCTGGAGATCTTCTTTCACCAATATAGTGTCAATTAAATGGCCATACTGCTCTTCAATGAATGCTGCTGAATTAATAATTTCCTGCTGCTCTTCATCCTGCTAATCAACACAAGAAGATGGCATGAAATTTCCAGCATATCTTTTTAATTACCCAAAGTAATGACATTACACACTTCCAGTATTTTTGTTCACATTCACACAGCACTGGTTTGCAGTTGGGCCAGGTTTGGTCCTTGTAAGACATCCATACACTGCACTTTGAGTGTACCTGATACAGTGTCACTCTGGAGGCGTTGGCAGTAGGTGGCTGCCCTTACCATTTGATGGGACTGCTTATCAGAAATGTGAAATGATTCTTAGTTTATCTGAGCTCAGTAGCAGCTTCTCCTGCTGCAGCCCGGAGTGATGTACACAAATCCATGTGAAGATGCTTCATGTTGCTTATAGTCAAATTATAAGGGAGTCAAATATCTCATGCTAAGGTCCATCTTAGGACACACTTAGTGCCCCACTCTCACTCTTGCAGAAGAGAAGCCCTTCCACATCACAGACATGCTAGCTCAAATACTTCTTTCATATCTAGAAAGAAGAGATGAAAGTTGGAATACTTACAAGAGGAACTGAGATTTCTTCTGACATGGGAGACTTTAGGACATGTTTCTTCTTTTCTGGAACAAGAGGCTTCACAAAGATAACATAAGGCTTAAACTCAGGAGTCCTCAAGTGCTTTACTGCCTGCGAACAGATATCTTTTGTTATCAGATGTTTTTTTGTTACCTGTCAACAATTTACTCAAACTGGGTTCAACATTTTCACTAGTACACACTGCAAAGTCCTGTGTACAATATAGCTGAGCACAGTAATCTTTGCCTCTTCTAAAGACAGGTTAATGTCAGTGTCCTGCCTAGCTTACAGGAATACATAAGCTTCCTGGAGCACAAGATCTGAATCAAAATGTCAAAGACTAACTCCCACAATGGATGGATTAAGAGTAGGTACACTGGCACTGCTTACAACCCCAGTAATGCTTCCGAGGCGGTAGGGATGAACAAGAACAAAATACTCATCCATGCTCTCAGTACTCTTTGTAGGACTTGTAACAGGTTAGGAAGTGATGCACATTTCTCCTACAGCAAGGGAAAAATCCCACAGTGAGAACCAACAGAAGTGTCATCAAGGCTGTAGCAATGGACGTCCAGGAGCTGGAAACCCTGCACAGCTTTCTCAAGAGCCCTATTCTGTTTGCTAGCAACCAGGCCATGTGTTAGAAACACAAGTTCCAAGAGCATCACTGTTCTTTGCAGGGCAAGTAGCCACAGATGGTGACCAGCATTAGTTACGCAAGCTGGCAGCCTAGTATGAAATACTTGCTTTCTTTAAAATAAGCTGTAGAACTTACTTCAGGTACCACATCCACCAAACAAACCTTCTTTTTGGCCATCACGGACCGGATTGCCTCAAGACTGGTACCGTACAGATTTTCCTTGTATTCTCCATGTTCCACAAACCTAAGAAGTCAATACATTTTTAAATACCATCCACAAAAAATACTCAACTTAAACATTAGATACAGCTGTTTCCTGAAGTCACAGTACTCAAATTGGGGTGGGGGCGAACAACTGGGGAGGAGGGTGGTGGTAGTGTGTGTTTTCTTTCTCTGGTTGCTCAGTAGCAATAGTCCTCCCGTGTCACTGACAGCTTACCAGCACTGCTGATAGATACAGAAGAACCTGCATTACTTTAGTTCACTGATGTTCAAGCCTAACAGAAGAAAGAGGATGTTTCCCACAGAAAACAGAACAAAGCTGGCAAGGAAATGGACTCCAATTTTTCCATCTTCTGGAAAGCTGGAAGTACTGGAAAGCCAGAAGATGGAAGCCAAAAAAATCTGTACTTTCAGGAAACACTCGTCTTACAAAAGTCCCTCATGCTCACAGATTCAGTTACAAGACACTTTAAAGTGCACTTAGGAATAAATTTTTTCTCCATTCAGTATGACAGTAACAAGTAAGCTCAGCCAAGTGCATGTTACCTCCACTAGATTCAGTTCTGACCAACACTACTTAGGATATGCAGGCTTAAATTCTAGATCCTCAATACCATTAAGTAAGTCCAATGTTTACTCCACCACTGCCAAGGCCACCACTGACCCATGGCACTGAGGGCCTCGTCCACACAGCGTGTGAAAACTTCCTGAGCTGGTGACTGCAGCCATGCCTGAGCACCCTCCGGGGAAGGAATTGTTCCTCAGCTCCATCTAAATTTCCCCTGGTGCAGCTTGAGGCTGGTTCCTCTTGTCCTGTCACATGTTACTGGGGAGAAGAGACTGACCCCACCTCACTCCATCCTCCTCTCAGGCAGCTGTAGGGAGCGATAAAGTCCCCCCTGAGCTTTCTCTTCTCCATCTGAACCCCCCAGGTCCCTCAGCCATTCCTCATCACACTGTGCTCCAGGCCCTGCACCAGCTCTGTTGCCCTTCTCTGGACCCACTCCAGCACCTCAATGTCCCTCGTGCAGTGAGAGGCCCAGAACTGAACTTGTCCTCTGTTATTTCTAAATTGCTCTTTACTAAATTCCTGAGTTAACGCTAAGTCCAGACTGAACAAAGAGCTTTTTACTTGGAAAGCTGAACCCTTCTAATGCAGTTAAGTTCACCTTTACACCTGATGTAGGTATTCACATGATGGAAGATTTAACTAGCAATGGGTTTGAAATACAGTCAATGATGCCAGTATTTTAAAGTTAACTCACTTGTTTTGCTGCACATCTGTCTCAAAGGATTGCTTAGAGACAAAATTGTATTCTACTCCCTCTTTCTCATGACTTTTCTTTGACCTGGTTGTATCTAGAAGAGAATGGAAGCGAGACACAGGAGACAGATGAGCCTTTGCCACCGGTTTAGTTCCAGTCATATTTTCATGACCACAAACAAGGCAGCTGCACGCTGGCAAATGCAAATGAGCATAAAATACAAATCAAGTTCTAAGACCAAAAATGAAGCCACTTTGCTCCTAAGCATGTTACAACTAACACAAAATTAGGAGGCACACTTACGCCTGGTAGAAGCAGGAGAGTATTACCTATAGGGAACAGTATCTCTTAATTGTTTGGAATATTGGACTCATTTTCTTTGAAACTTCGAAAAGAAAAAGGGGAAATAGATGAAGTTCTTCTATTAAACTGCCTCTGAATTTCGGGTGAGAATATCCCTGGCTCTTTTGCCACATGACTGTGAAACTTGCAGAATTCTGTGTGTCCCTTTCCCTTTGGTATCTTCATTTCTTTCAGTAACTGGAGCAGGAGAAGCTTTGGGGAGCATTCCACACATCTCCGCCTGACCATAAAAGTGATGTCTGCTAATTTTTTGTGTACCTGTTTAAATAAAACTGAAAATTATCCCTGAGTTCTACTGCTAACGAACTGCCTGCCAGACAGCCATTGAAATGCTGGAGTCACATGGAAAAGGTGCTCTCAAAGCGGGTTTTCGGATTGCAGAAGCAGCTCAATGTGGGATACAAAGACTGATGGATTATTTGTGTAACCCCGGCCACAAATCTCCAGAGCAGGATCACTGCTTCCTCTCCCACTGTGCTTGGCTTCTTGGCCTACCTATACTGACCAACAACTGCAAAACTTCTGACATGGGTTATTGCTGTCTACTCCCCCTTCCTTCCCTTTTCCCCCTCTCTTTAAAATTTAGCTGGTGTGACAGTCTGAAGAAAAATCATCCTCTTTTAAAGACATGGAATGTTTGGGCTGATCTTAAGTCACTGGTTTCTTAAATGAGTTCCTTTTCCAATTTACGATCTTTGTTTTCTTCCTGTTTGCAGTTTCTGATTTTTTTAACGGACACTGAGAAAATGCAATCTGTTCACTTGGGAAAACGCACACAAAAAATAACAACTGAGCTGACAGAATTCCAATGTGCCTCTCGAATAAAGCAGTGATGCACAAAAGCCAATCAGTGTTACTCACGTGGAACTGCCACACCATACTCCTGCGGGTTCTCTGACACAACCTTCTGCTTGAGCTCACTTAATCTGGCCCCCAAGCAACCTAATAAAATAGAAGTGACAGATTCCTGTGTGGAATGAAATACTGCAAAGGGAACAAGTATCATAGAATCATAGAATAGTCAGGGTTGGAAAGGACTGTATGATCATCCAGTTCCAACCCCCCTGCCATGGGCAGGGATGCTTCCCACTAAGCCACATTCTGCTTTGAACAGTATCAGAAACAAACTGAACCCTTGAATAAGTGTTGGACAAACACCTGTCAGGCATCAAAGCAGGAAATCTCTAATCTTAGCAGTCAGTTTAAGGAGATATCCTTGATATCTAGTGTAAGCATGCACGTTTGAGTGAGAACCAATGGAAAATGAGTCACAAAAATGAGCGTCATTATTTTAGGAAGATTTTGTGAGTGTGGTTGAGTTTGGCCTTTTTTCTTCAGTGGTTTTTGTGGGTTTTTAAATATCATTTTAAAGAAAAGAACTTCTGACCAAAACCAGAAAAGCCTTACAAAAAAAATCCCATCAGAAACCTCAAACCAAACATAACCTTTAGGTGTTCAGTTTTGGGCTCCTCTTAGAAGGGAAAAGGGAGATACATGAAAAATTTGGAACCAATTCTGCATCTTACCAATCAAAACCACCAGCCTCTGCTGTTCACCAGGCTGCTGCTGGTATTTTGTGACCTCTTCATAAGTCAGGAACTCTGCTGGGTCTGTCTGCTCTGCTTGCTTTCCTTCATTCAGACTGTTCTCCTTCTCTTTACGACTTAATCTAAAGCTCCTGCGTAAGCCAGCTGTAGAGCAAAACAAAAGGTGTCTTCAACCATAGTATCACAGAATGCTTTGGGTTGGAAACGACCTTAAGATCATCCAGTTCCAACCCCCTGCCATGGGCACGGATGGCTCACACCAGAGCATGTCGCCCAAGGCTCTGTCCAACTTGGCCTTGGAATACTGCAAGGGATGCAGCATTTACCATTACTTTTGGCACCCTCTGCCAGCACTTCACCAGCCTCACAGTAAAGAACTTCTTCCTTATATCCAACCTGAACTTCCCGTTTGAGTTTAAACCCATCATCCCTTCTCCTGTCACTACAGTCCCTGATGAAGAGTCCCTCTTCAGCATCCTTGAAGAACCATGTGTCCACTTGTCAAGCTTGTTCAGCCAGAAGCTACTCCGTCTTTGAATGACTCTTTTAAAATAATCACAGCAGTGCCTATATGCTAATTATAGAAATGAAAAATGTGCATAGCAGGTAGAGAACCAAGCACCCAACCTATAACAAGCCCCCCTTCATATCACTTTGAGTTGCCTATGTTGGCTATGCACAGTCCAGTCTGCACAGAGCTCATCTAGTTTATGAACATCTGGGAAAGTGACTCTCATGTAAATAACCCAGAGATTATTTTATCATGTGCCCTTTTCCCTTTCCTTCACAGGGGCAATGCAGGGAAGAGGAAAGGAGAGGAAAAAGGGATTCTGGTTTCTCACCTATGTACTGGCCATTGAAATATCCTTCGCAGTCACAGTCTTCTGTAAATTAAAAAGCAGGAGGGGAGGAAAAAAGGAGAGTGAGATACCTTAGACAGTGCCTGCGATACGAGCCTGCCTTCTTGCTGAGGGAAGGAGTTCTCTATCCTGCATTATATGCACACACAAATATTAATGATAATAAAGAAATTGCCTTGGCTCATGGCTTGTATTTGAAAAGCATCCTCGATGTCAATATCACACATCTTGATATTTATGGTCTTCTCTTCAGTATGCATTATATTTGATCAGTGCTGCTGCTACAGGAATAATATTCAGACTTCAATAAAAAAGAAGAGTCCACACACAAAGCTTTTTTCTTTTAAGGTATGACTTTCTAAATGGGTATGATTGTGCAAGAATAGAGACATTTTAATCTCATTTGAGCTTGAAAGGGGGAAGCAGAAATGATTGAAATAGGAGCTCCGAACACCTTCATTTTGACTAAGTTAAATTATCACTGCGCATTAATGGTTTATTTCAGAGGTAAAGATTTGATGCTTTTGTCATAGGCATGGATGTAAAATAAGATGTAAAAAGCCAACCTACCCTTCCTCAAACTACAATCACCCGCAGGGCCCCTAAAAGCATGCAGAATAAACCATGCTACTTAACTGCAAAACACTATATTGTAATCAAATACCAAGTTCTTATACTCCCTGAAAGGGGGCTGTCTTGTTAAAATATAGGCACCTGTGTGCTCTAATATCCCCAGAACATTCTCTACTCATTGTAAGGAGGAGCCACAGGCAATATATGTGAAGTATAAACCTGTAACAAAATGCACCATGCCACCGGTGCACATCATCATTGCACACAGGTATGGAATTGAGCAATGCCAACACTAACAGAAGACACTAGCAGCAATATACACCTCTCCAGAGCTAAGATCAGAGCTGTTACTTGGGAGTATTATTCTCAAGAAGCATGTGGAAAGTGAAAGAAATCACAGCATGAGAATTCCATTGAAAATACTTGCTATTTGGGAAGGTGATATAATGCCTGAGCCCAACACAGAGGCTCATAATGAAAATAACAAAGAAAAAATAATAAATGAAATGCTTATAATGAAAATAACACAGTCCAATCGAACAATGAAGAAAAATCAATTGGGACTGATAGAGGTGCTCAGAAATGGTCAACTCCAATATTTATTTATTCTTTTAGAAATATACCAATACAAAGGCTGCATTTAAGGTACAGCTCTTTCAACCTCTCTCAGAAACCCAGAATGTGCAAATACATATCAGAAGACACAAATCTTTTCTCTCCAATCAGAAGTACATTTGGAAGTTACCATTACCTGAGTCATCAATCTCAACTAACTGAAATACTAACTCAGGAAGAAACTGCTGTTGGAATAAACTCTATCCACTATTCCCTTTGCTTACTCAGTGCTCTAGAAAATGCACTGGTCATTTATATCATAGAGAAAATGAGTTAGGAGAGTACCTACCTTTATCAGAAGACTGATCATCTGTAGTTAGCATGAAAGGCAGAGTTGGGATGATATTAAAAGACTGGCAAATGACTGAATAAAATTAGAGGGAATGATTTGCTTAACAGGCTTTTCATCTCAAAAGAAATGCAGTGATGTACCCCTATCAACCAAAGACTTTTGTGCTAAAATTCAGTATTTTAACCAGTTATCAGCTGCATTGTCTTGCAGGTGTCCCAGAAACAGCCTAAGTAGCAATCCTCACTGCATGCTTCCTAACACTGAATGCAATGGAAAATCATTTGGAAAAGCTTCACTTAATTCAGTAATGCTATTTTGATACTTGGTTGAGCATCTTCCCTCGCTGTAGCATAAGAATACCTGTATCTTCTCATGAGATGTGCCATGTTTGGCAGATCTAAGTGAACATAAAGTCACTTCTATTACTGAGGATGGACAATTTCCATATTCCTAGTCTGTGTGGTATTCCTAGCACAATATCTGGCTTCAGAGAGTCACAGGGTTTCCCCACACATCAATAATAGCCATGCTGAAGTACCCAAGAGCAACATAGACATTATATGCTGGGATAATCCCAAATGTCTTCCACCTTCCATCACTGACTAGCAATTCCATCACAAGCAGCATTTGTTGTGCGATTTATTCACTGACAGATGTTTGAGAGGTGTAAACAAGAATCTCTTTAAAGTCTACTTAAGCTCAGCTCTGTTACAGTAAGGCAGAAATGCTCCAGTGATTTTTATTTGCCTTAAAGCTACACTTTATTTTCCTATGAGCTTACAGTCAGCTCATGCATTGGGTTACTTTTGCAGCTTTCAAGTTTCAAACCATAGAAAAAACTTGAACACTGGCGAATTTTAAAGCATCTAAACAATGTGTAAGGCCTCATGGTCCTGAAAGTAGGAAGAGATGGACAGCTGTGTTTTGTGAAAACAACAGGCACTAGCAACACTGAATACAGTTCAAACCCAAATCCTCTCAAGTAGCAGCTTGTATGCATCATGGAATCAATGGCAGATTACACAAAATACATTCAAACACATCATTATTAAAATAGTAGAGAAATACTGAGGGGTTGGTATTGACTAAGACATCACTCAAGAACAGACTTACATACTGGTTTCTTCACAGTCTTTGGATTGGGCAGGGTGCCTATTGTTCTTCTGTAAGTCAGTCGTCTAAATAGAAAAGAATTCTATTTTAGTCACATAAGCTTAGAATGAGGAAGAATTTACAGCATCTTCTACATAGAGCAGTGAAAATAGAGAACCAAATAGTGCTTTTCCTTTTAAAATATAAAATGTCTCTGATTCGACATTTTAAAAGACTTTTGCTTTCAAACCAGTGCCTGAGACAGAAGATTCTAAAACATTTTGGGCTTTCATACATCAGAGCACAGAAATCAACAGCATCTTGCTTTTATCAATGGCACTCTTTCTGCTTCCTTCTCCCCAACCCAGTCTTCTTTGGAAGATTTAACCCCAACTATTCCATTCCATTCTTGTTGAGAATCCAAATCCTGGTTGCCAAAGGATGGGCAAAATTCCTGTCTGGACAGGACTTTGAACAGCCTGGTCTAGTGGAAGGTGTCCCTGCCTGTGGCAGGAGGATTGGAATGGGACGATTTGAAAGGTCCTTTCCAATCTTAACCATTCTATGAAAATACAAGTCTGAAACACAGTGGCTTCACAAACCAAGAGAGTCCGAGATCGATATTCCACATTTCATTCCATATATGTCTGTTTAGCAAGTGCTTCTGTCTTCATCCTACAAAGCGTAAGTCAATGGCAACCTATGTGAGGAAAACTAGGAAGTTTATTACATAGCTGGAGAAGATGGAGCTTTTTAGCGCTTTTCTCTAAGCTTCTGGCATTCACTCTGGCATGATCCTGCCCTTTGTGTCCTGTGTAAAAAAGAAGCAGCATAAAACCAGAGTGACACTATTTGTAATCTTCATGAACAAACCTTTCTTGGAACTGTTTGGAGGGGATCAAGCCTGCTCTGAGATTGGTGTCTCCAACACGCTTTGCTTGCCACCACGTGGGATCATCTTGGCTTACAACTTCAAGGACGTGTCTTCTCTTAAATGGCAGCCCAGCCTCTTGGCAAGGAATAGCTCTGTCTTCATTGGGATTATAGCAGAAAAGCGCCCTCATAAACACCTTTAAAAGAAAACAACACATTGTCCTGGTTTGGAGAAAACTGCCTTTAAAAGGCTTCCTCAATGCTTACGTTACTAACTACATTTACTCTTCATTTTCTCCCATATGATTTATGGTACTCAGAAATACTGAAATCTACCAAGCCACATCTTCATTTGGGCCTACTCTCTTCTGAAGAGAAAGAAACTAATTTTCAAGCACATGGCCAGTCATTTTGTACTGGTATTCTGGAACTTATGGCTTCCAGGAAAGTATCAGCAACTGAGAGCAGAGAAGCAGAAACAGAGACTGACAGAGGAATCCTGTAAGGGACCAGCTGAGCAAGAAGTCATTGCTGATCAAGGAAGGCAAATGAAGCAGTCAGGTGTGTGCTGACGTTCGCAGTGGGAGGGATAACAAGTGTAGCTCTGTTTGCAGGTAGGTCCGTTTCAACCCAAGCAAGCAGCAAAATGCCCAGAGGTAATGGACAGACAGCAGCTCTCTTGGGAGGAGAAGGCTGGGGGAACACCAATTTTAATTACATGAAAACCAAGGTGGGGATCTCAGAAATGCACTGGAAGAACATGTGCCCAGGTGATGCAGAAGAGAGAACTCCTCTAAGTAATTCTACTGACTAAAAGGGCACTGCATTTTACAACAAGGAACTGCTCTACTATCTCTTTAGTTCAACTATGTCTGTGACACTCCTCACTGAAACAGCAGGAATCCTGCATGTAGAGAGGTGCCAAAAGCGTGTGAATATGAAAAGGCATGCCTCAGTGGTTCACTAAGTTGGGTACCTTGCTGTCTTTTAGACGATCTTCTTCTTTGATGGCTGGAATTATTTTTAATGTTATTGATCCCTGAGACTGAGCCTGAAAAAGAGGGAAATGGGTTTTATTACTCTGAAAGTAGCATGAGGACACAAATCAGACTATTCATGTTCCAGCTTAGGAGCTAGCATCTTTCTCATCAGAAATTAGATAGGCCAACATAATCCACTATTTAGCTTCATTACAGAGACTATTACAATGTTCCACAGATCCTTCACATGGAGACATCCACAGTAACTACTTGGCTAGAACACATTCAGACCTGCATTAGAATTCCTTCATTTGCTTTTAGCAGCTGCACTAATTTTTAGGTTACAGTTCATGGGGCATTGAAAGACTTCTGTGGCTTTTAGTACGACAAGTTTCTGAGGTCAAAAGGAAAAGACTAAGGTACTGTGAAAAGAAAAACTCTTAACACCAAAGACAAGCAGGGATTGTATCTTTTAGCTGTATACATATTTTAAACTCTTAGTTAAATTCCATTGTCTATTGTAATTACTACAGCATCCCAACACAAAAGATCTTTAAATGAAAATCAGTGCAGACCAAAATCTGACTTATTTCTTCCGGTCGTTTGTGAAGCACAGTAATACCATTGACTTCTCTTAGTTCATCTCCAACATGGACAAGACCTGAAAAGATGATAGGTAAATTAAAATAAGTCTATGGAATGGAAAGCACCGCTCTTCTGATGTCCAATGTAAGTCAACAGCATGTACCTCCTCTCCTCCCTTCCCCAGCTTAATGGATTTCCTATTAGAGCTAAGTGCCTTGTTTGCAACGCGTTCTGAAGTCTCCCACCCTTATTCCACATGGCATTTTGTTTTCATGCAGCAGTCTCATAGGAGACCACAGAGCATATGTGGCAAGAGACTCTGGAAAAATCACTGCAAATCTATATTTGGATCAGCACTAAGAACAGAGAACTGGAATACTTCCATGAGGACAATCGAGTCTTGTGGAGTCAGAAGACACACTGACTGTAGAGGCAAGAATCACACAGCTGTCAACTGACATATCAACAGGACACAGGCCTTTCCAAGTACTAGCTCTGTTGATCCAGTTCAGTAAGAAATGTTGTACTTGTGTTCTATAACTACTGCCAACTGACAGAACAATTCCTCAGCAAAGCAAACAGAAAACAAGGCATGATACATTGAATGAACCAAGATACGAGATTAAAGGTAAAACCCCTCGTTTTCTTTCTTCTAAAGCTTGGACCTACTTCTCCCATCTCTGTTGGTATTTTTTCCTAGCAGCTATTCTAAAGGAAAACGTATCTAATTAAATTAATTACTGGTGAAATACAGAGATGCCAAGTGCACACTCCAGTCATTTCCCATTACATTTATCTGATTACACTAATCTGAAGAATGACAACGATCAAGAAGAAAGCTGTAATTACCTAATACCTTTTAATGACAGTAATTTTGGGATTGCACTACTTAAATGTTAAAAACAGTGCATGAAGCTTAGAGTCTATAAATCTTATGTAAGGCCAATTCACTTTTTTAATAAAATCATAGAATCCTTGAACGGTTTGGGTTGGAAAGGACCTTGAGATCATCCAGTTCCAACCCCCTTCCTTGGGCAGGGATGCATCATCCTATACCATCTCACTCAAGGCTCTGTCCAGCCTGGCCCTGAACACTGCCAGGGATGGAGCACCTTCTAGACAATGGAGTGATAAATACTGCATGAATTAACCCCATGGCTCCAGAGAGCACACTGAATGGCAGCTATGCACAGAAGTCTCTCCTGCCACTAGACACCAGAAATGCAGTTGTCAAGTAAGCTTCCAATGGAGGCTCCCTTTAGAGTCAATAAAGAAGAAAGGCAATTTCAGCAGTGACCTATCTTATCCTAAAGCTTGTTGGGATAATTTGTTCTCCAGCAGCATCCATCTCCCTCCACTGACACAGAGAGCCCACACACTAATTCACACCCAACAGCCAACAGTTGCCTATTATGGCTTTGATAGGCTGTTATCTTTTTTTTTTACAACACAGTCTATACACACACATTAAATACCCATACCCAAAAGGCTGTGTTTGCAATGAATCACCATCAGATTTAGGAAAAGATTAGCACTGGATACACGGAAGAAATTCTTCACTGTAAGGGTGGTGAGGCACTGAAATGGGCTGCCCAGGGAAGCTGTGAATGCTCCATCCCTGGCGGTGTTCAGGGCCAGGTTGGACAGAGCCTTGGGTGGCACAATTTAGTGCGAGGTGTCCCTGTCCATGGCACGGGGGTTGGAATGGGATGATCTTAAGGTCCTATGATTCTAGGCATGTGTATATGGTACGTCCGTGCATATAAAAGTTTGGAAATCCTAAAAATCTTTACAAATGCCATTTTACATCCCCTTTTGTTCAGCAATTTACCGCTGCGATCAGCCGCGCCACCTCTCATGATCCTGGCGACGATCACAGCTCCTGTGTGCTCATCTCTTCTGATGGTAGCTCCCTGAAATGAAACAGACTATTTGACACCATCTTCAAGGATCTCTTCCATACTCACAACAACGCTTTTGCATGACAGAGCTCTATGACTAGAGGTAGGTTATGTTATATATACCAGGGGTTCTTGATTTTTCACTAGCCGAACAATTTTCACTGATTCCTCATCAAAATCATCATCAAAGTTATCCGGTAAGGGTGGAAGGACGGGGTCAAAGTTCTTCTGTGCTACAGTGTCGTGTACTAAAAGCATTGCCTGCATAAAGGAAATAAGAAACAGTAATGCAAAGGGGTCATATTACAGTTTACAGTTCTCCTGCTCCCAACATTACAGGAAAGTTGAACTTCCCCCTTCCCACTCTCACCATAAATGCAAACACAAAAAAAGGATGTAGCAATCATCTTACCCATTATGGGAACTAAATTTTAGTGTATGTTGATACTTGAAGTAAATCTGGGCAATAACAACTCGACCTAAATAAGCTCACAGAATGGAGGTGAGAACTGGTATCCTCTGCTTTTCTGCTCCCTCAGAAACATTAAGGAGAGGAGGGAAGACAGTTATGTGCATTATGCATGAAAGGCCTACCCTGCATCTTCTCAATCCCCTTTGCATCCTAAAGCCTCTGCAAGAAGTCACAGTGGAATAGAACTACAGCCTGCAGGAGGTTTCTCCTTTCTCTTAGGGACTCTGCAATGTAATTTCTCCAAACAGAAATCATTTGATCAGATTCAGGTCTCTGGTGTGTTTTTACCCTGAGATGCGGTGTTGACAACAACTGAAGCAGCTCTTTTTCTTCATGATTCACTGGTGCAGTCTGCAATTCTTCTATTACCTTTAAAATAAAGATTAACCTCAAAATCAAAGGAGTCCACCAAACGAGATCAGATATTTGCAAGCGTTATGGTATTGCTAACTTCTAGCATCCTTCAAAGCAACATGCACCGATCACAACTTTGAGGGTGGGGAGCTGCTGGATCCAGAGAAGTTGTGCATGGCCCACTGCTGGACATGTTTGAAGTCAGGTTCCACAGGGCTTTGAGCAATGCAAGCTAGTGAATGGTGCCCTTGCCCATGGTTAGACTACATCACTTTTCAAGGTCCCTTTCAATTCAATCCATTCTAGGTGAAAAGCAATGCTGCTTAGGTAATGGGTTTAAGTCTAAATGGGTTTAAGACTGAATGCATAGCTGGGATAGTCTATTGTCAAGAAAGGACTGAATGCCTTTTTCAGCTTCTCCCTTATGAAGGCCATTAATAACATTCTTCTGTTGTGTGTTTGTCTTCACTGGACGTTTAATGACATACTTCTAAGCTCTCAGTTCCTTGATCAATCCTGACTGAAACTAGCCAACAGATACCAAAGATCTGGGGAAGACGAGAAATTCATCCCCATGTAGCACAGTCCAAAGCTGTGATTTGTTAGAAAAGCTGGCTTGGATAATAGGAAACTAAGGAGACAAAAAATTTTACTCACATCTTCAACTAATCCTGCTGCACTGTGTAAAACAGGAGTTGGACTCTGCCTTTCGTAATGACGGAGTTTTTCATGAATCTGGAAAAGATTATTCAAGTACATTACTACAGAGAGATACAAAACTTCCTGAATCGACCTACACTGGAACATTTTGATACTTAAGGAACAGAATTTTCCTGAGGTAAGTGGCAGAACCCCCTCTCCTGAGGTTATTTTGCTTTGTTTAGAAGTCCTTTAGTTTCCTTTTCGCTCATGTTAAGTTGCACAGACAGCCAGAAAATCTGCTCAGACTTCAGCAGTGTAAAGGAAAAAATGAAGCCATTTCACACTGCGTTTACACTGCAGGGCACTGCATCCACATTTGGCAATCCAGGCAGAAATGGGCTTTTTCTCTAAATAAGATATGTTAACTGTTAGTGAATGTTCTTAATGTTTGTGCTTTTGCATGCTTTGGTCAGCAGAGATTTCCTAAAATAAAAACCAGAGAGCTTTAGCATAGTAAACCATTGATCAATCAAGGGAACAGAGGATAAGTAACCTGTAAGGAACACATGCTCATAAATAAACACTTACCTTCATCAAGTAGTTGAGACTCTTTTCACTGAAGACATCCCTAAGGAATCCCATTTCCTCTTTATGATTTGAATCTGGTCTAAGCTGAGACGTCAAAAGGGCCAAAGTTTCATGCAATCCTAAATGTAAATTGAGGACAGAACAGAAGCTTTGTAGACAGCATGGCTCACAGGACCTATTGCAGACTTAACACTACCAGCCTAGTAATCATGGGGAGGGGGGGGGGGGGGGAAGAAGCAGCAAAATTATGCTTTTTTAGCTATTCTATTT
>JAOEHX010059558.1:0-22245 GCA_025448015.1 Bolborhynchus lineola
GTTGTTGCTCAGGCAGTTTCATTTGGAGCTGGTTTGGGTGTGTCTGCAGAAGCTGCAGTTACTCCTTTGGATTGCCCTGCAGGGGCCATTTCCCAGGCACAGCTATCGCCTTGGGTCAAAGCCAAAGGAGGAAAAGTTGCTTTGGTGGTGTTTTTTTTTAATCACCACCCTCATCCCAGGCACATGCTTCTACATGAGAGAGAAAGTAAGGAAGGGAAAGCCTAACTTTTGCAGGGACTAGCAACAGGTCTGAGGCATTACCCAATTAGCAAAAGGATCTGACATAAGGCAAGTGCGTGGGAAGCTCCCTGCAAATTAAACACAAGCCAGGCCGTAAAGAAATCTTTGAGTCCTCATAGTTAATCCACACTGAGAGAGTTAGGGTCATTCATCTTGGGCCATAAGCAATGAGATCAGGAAGGGCCTTCATTCATACTGATAGGAAGGAGAAGATGCACAGCCCAACTGAAGAGCAATGCAAGAACATCCGCTGCTGGGCAGAGGTCTGACCCTAGCACCAGACAGTTTGTCAGGAAGCCAATAACAATGATAGCAGTGAAATAATTGGGTAATATTGCCTAGCATTAGAAGTGAAAGGAAAAACCATTAAGCATGTTCTGAAGCTTAAAGTAACTATTTACTTTCAAAGCAGGGAGGGATTGAAAGCAGCACATAGTGCAGACAAGCCTAAAGGCAGGAAGCTTTTTGCATCTTTCAGCATCTTTTGCCAAGAGAGATGCTGTGCCTCATTATTCACTGGTAATATCTCAGGCCCCAGAGCACCTTTTTGCTTTGAAAAAGCCTCAGTGGAAGTTCTCGTTTTGCTGTCCAGGTGCAAAAGTTGCCTTTTGGAAGTCAGATGCAAAAGCCCTGTACAATCTCATCCCTTAGACACCTGCTGATGCCATGACACCAAATAGAGTCAGGCAGAGCAGACCAACAGAGCCCAGAGTCATCACTAACTTAACAATGCCAATTCCTTGTATGCCTTGAATTACTCTCATCACTTATGAAACTATGAAAACTAAACTACTGCTTTGCACATAAATAATTCACTCAGGGACTGACTTACTGTACAACTGTCAATGTATTTACAGTGCTCACGTGCTTCCCCTATTGAAACAATTTCAGTTGCCAGTAAGGAAGGACATGAGAAAGGATGACTATTTTCCAGAGTGGTAGCTGTCATAACATTTAACCTTTTCTCTACTCTTCCACTGACATGCACCCCACCCCGCTGCTGGTTCCCACACCCCAGATATGAAATAAGATAAGAAGGTCCTCTGCTCCCTGCTTCCTGATGGTGAGTCACTGCTCTGAGTCAGCCTTTGTGTTCTAAGGAACCTGGAAGGCTTTGAAGCCCACTGTTGATTTTGGCAAAGCCACCTCTTGCTTTGAGTGTAAAACAATTTACAAACATCATTTTTTGGTCCAAAAATAGGCACTGAGATGAAAACAGAAATGAGCAAAATTTTTCTTGTACTGGAGTCACTGCACAGCAGCAGCAGAACCTCTCTGTCCTGGGGCACAGATGCAATGAAATGACAGAGCCATAAAATACTTAGGTCCTGAGGATTCAGGCAGGATTTATTCACAGCTCCTGACTATTTTACGCACAAAAGCTACCACTATTTATGACTTTGGATATAATCACCTCTAAAGCAACTGGTCACCTTTTCAGCGATGACCAGGAAAGGTGTCTTCAACTGCTAGGTCACTGATCATATAGTCAGGTGAGTTGAAGTTAAATAGTACCAATTCCAGTCCTGACATTGGTAAGCAAAGCCAGACACTCTTTTCAAATGCTCAAATATTAAGCAGCTTAGCACAATGAGATCCAGACAGGAGAAGTGTCTTTTGATAAACAACAGTTTTCTCCATCTCCGTTGAGACATGCCAGTAACAAGGGAAACTGGCAAGTCCACCTCTCAAGAATCCATGCCTGTCTCTGCCTAGTCTTTCTCTGTCTCCACAGATCAGCACTTTGTATATATAGAGAAAAAATGTCTCGTCATTCTTGGCAGACAAAAACTCTCATATTTCTATTAGCATGTTTAAACATTACATCAGTGCTCATCTCAAACATTCATCTGCATCATCCACTTCTGTGCTTACTTCTGTATCTGTTCTATAAAACCTTTAATTGAATTAATTACGTTTTAATATGTATATTTTAATTTCCTTTTGCAATCATATTTCAGACATCTTTTGATCTCATATTGCAATTCCAATCTACACTCCTTCCCTTCATGGCTGTTTGGTAAACACCTTTGCTTGGGCCAGATTCATTAGCATTTTAATTATTTTCTCACTCCAGGACTTCTCTGCCATCCCTTCTTCCCACAGTCTGTCAAATTAGGCCATTTCTAGATTAAGCCCTAAAATCACTAAAAAATCTTAAAGCATAAGTGTGACAGCATAAAAAAAAGAGGGAAAGTTATCTGTAAAAAGTACAATTAGTTGGTACACTTCCTTTCAGAGTGTAACTATTGTTAAAGAAATTATTTCAAGGAAATTGGTTTTAATATTCTTTAATAGGCATTTTGCATGATAAAGCAAAAAAACTTGAAACATGCCAAAGCACGTGAAAAAGCAATTAAAGTGTCAGTTGTAACAGTATTTTGTTAAAGGTTGCTTGAATGAATGTTGAGAAAGGGAAATCCTAATGTACTAAAACTTAGCAAATATTTTAACCTTAATATTTGTCTTGAGTTTGAGAGTGGAAAATAGCTTCACTGCTCTTCTCCCTACACACCTCTGTCAAAGAGATTCTTTAAAAACAAATTGTAAAAAACCATAGCACTACAAAGCACTTTTTAATATTTTTTTTTTCAATTCTGAATGTTTTGGGGTTTGTTTTTGTTTTAATTTGGCTACTTTTTAAAATGGCTACACACCTTAAAAAACCAAAGTGAAACGTTTCAGCTAATCAGAGATGTCTTTTTGCTTCCCCCAAGGCTGGTCAGACAATCTAAGTAAAAAAAACCCAGTTCACTCAGCTCTGCACATAAACAACCGCAACAATTTATCATGCATCAGATCCTGAAAATACAGGTAAATGTTTCTTAGTCTGTTTTAGCCACAAAGCAAGAAAAAAACAGCTTCCCTCTTTTATTCCTGTCTAGACATCATTGATTTGTGGCTGTGATGTAGTTAAAGCATGCATGTGTATCATCTATTAAGTGATTGTCTGATCCCTTCTTTATATCACTACATACATAGCACCATCACTAAACTATACTACAGAAAATAAGTCCACTATTAATGCTGAACCTGTAAAAAATCACAAGCATCCTTAGCATAGTCAGTCTCGTTCAATAATTTAGCACTCACTGCTTACTCAAGGTAAAGCATATGTGGGGATATCAGTGTTTGCAAGACTTTTAGGCTTTATTTTCATTGACAAAAAGGACATGTTTTACCATGTTAAGAAAAGAATGGGTATTAAACTCCTAGAGTTCTTCTACAGAAGAGTGGAGACAAAGCCCTGTGTTTTCAGAGCAGGTGAAGTCAAGGCTACAGGAGGAACGAGGGTCAGTCCTACTGATGGCATGCTAAAAGCTTCCAATGCTTTTACTTCTCTTTGGATTTCATAAGGTCTATAGACAACATTCATCCCATGGAGGGCAGAAGCAGCAGCAGTTCACACCTTAGAAATGGCTCCATTATACCACTTTACTACCTTTGCTGATAAATCTGCTCAGAATCTAAGTTGCTATTGTAGCTGAATTCACTTTCAGAATAAAGACAGGTCACTCATATTTGGATTAATCAAAACTAACTTCTCATGGGAATTACTTATCAACATTAAAACACATGCATTGTACAACTGGTTTCCCCAGGCAGACAACCTTTTAGCTTGCTATCTTGTTTCTTATCCAGGAGGACAATTTTCCTAGTGGGAAACTTTCTCACATGCATTCAAAATACACCTGCTTTCCTCACTGAGAGTACTGTGGGAGCAGTGTGGATATTGCATCACCTTTGAATCCTCCCATAAAGTTAGCAGGTATCTTGGCCTGGTCTAGCTGAATCCCGTGGGGATAAAAAAACAGAGCAGGATCTGCTATTACAGGTCCAGGGCTGTAGCCACTCCCAGAAATGATTGCAAGCAGAAATCCTGTTCTTCTGCAGTCCCGTTCCAATTTATTTGCTAAAAATACTGCAAATAACTCCCTGTAAGAAACTGATGGAGGGCAACGAACTGCATGTAAGGCAATCCCTTAAGGTCCTCAGAGCTGTTTGACTATGGCATCCATTTGGGCATTTCCAAATTCAAACCCATAGCCAGGTTCCAGGAAAAGTATTCTTTTCTTTCACCAGCTTATAGTGAATTGCAATTTAAACGTATGCTTAACAGTGTTAAATATCTTTCCAGGTATACATTAAACTCACTACAGTGAATTATCTGAAAATTACATGTGCGATTTGATTAACATCTTCAGTATAGCGTATATCCAAAGACAAATATAAAGCAGTTTTCTACTGAACAGCCATCAATTAAGGCTTCTTTCAGGCAGCTAATGATATTACAATTCTACCCCTTCCGACCAATAATTTCTCCAATTTATATGTTCCTGGGAAATACTCCCACTGGAAATGGAAGAGAGAGAGTGAGTTGTGAAGGAGAGCAACAGCATATCTTTGCTCAAACCAGCAACGTCCACCTGCAGGAGGTATGACCTTTACAATTTAATTGCGGAAGACAGAGTATGGGAGCCATGTGGGCTTGGCATACAAACAGCTTTCAGGTTAATTTGGTGGCTATTCATAGACTGAAATAGGATGTGAAAGCAACACAAAAGTGACCAGAAGAAATACAACATTACTTCCCACAACTAGCAAGCTCTTTCCAGTTTGGCCTACTAAGTCCAATTCTGCTTTCTCAGTGCTGTATGCAAGTTGCAAAATCTGCTCCAGACTCAGCATATCTGATTTCACACCTATAAACGTAGGGCAGCGATATAAGATATCTCTCCTACTTCAGTAATTCCACCTAACTCCAAAAGGCTTATTTGGAGCCTATACTTTCTTTATACAAACAGGGCAAAAAAACTCAACAGGACACTGACACTTCTATTTATGAAAATAACCCACTGAGAACTAGTATATGGTACAACACATCATCATGATATATATCTGGATTTAATCTGAAAACAGTGACATGCTGTTGATGTAATTGGGCTGTTAAAGCCTAATAACGATGATTCTAATGTTAGGTTTTGATACACAGAGTGGCGAAAAGGATGGAAACAGTAAAGAAAGACTATTCGAAGAATAGGGAAAAGAACCAGAATAGAGAAGGAAAAATTAGAGTGGAAGAGAAAAATTCCAAAACTGGAAGCTGTCCCCCCCCAAAAAAAAAAATCCTTAATGACAGTGAATGTAATGATGAGCTAGTAAGCAACACAAACAAAAATCAAGTGATTCTACTTGTAGGTTTGGGATTCTCACACTTCTGCCTAAGAAAAGATGTTGGTCTTCAGAGCCCCAGGGCCACCTAAGTGGCTGTAAGCTTTTGAGACCAAAATTCCCATTCAGTATTTGCATTCAACTACTAAGCATACCTCAAAACTGAAAGTCTTCTATGAGTTACCCCTCGGGAAACCTACCTCTCACCTAGCCTTCATCAGAGTACTGTATATTTTACACATCTAATGTAAAGTACTTCAATAGATGGAAATACTTAAATAGCCTGGAAAAGATGAGAAGAGTTCCCTACACCACAGGCAGAGAAAGCAGTTGCTTCTGTAGGAGAGGAATGTTACCTTGTCCCAGAACACCTATGCTCTCTCAGCCTGGCCCTTGGGATCCCTGCAACACAGAGCGAAGGCAGCCATGGATGGATAAAGGAGATACACTTAAAAAAGTCAGATATATGCTTTGCCCAGCTCTTTCCCTTTCCCTGGAGGAAAATATACAATTAGTATAGAAAATACCTTAGTTTATACTTTTACATACTCAAAGCGATTTTTCAGACTGTGGCTAGCATTGTCTGAAGATGCTGCCTACCTCACACACTTCAGAAATTTCACAGGATTGTCATGCTAACTAGGATCTCTTCCAAGTTGCCAAAGCATCTGCATCAAGGGACTTCCCCAGTGCCAATGAGCAACTTAAAACCACTGCATAATACTGATGTGTAGCTGGCACCTTTACAGTTTTCATGTCTTTTGCACCAAGATGTCAGAAATCCCCTTTTGTGGCCAGAGTCCATAAGCTATGGGTGTCATTAAAGCTATAGTAATTATTAGCAACAGGATTTGGCATAGATTCTTAATTTGCTGTGGGAAGGTAAGTCCTAACAAAAAACATTCTTCTGCAGCAATATACGAGTTTCATATCTTAAAAGAAAACAAGATTTGAGCAGAAATAAGACCTACACCCATTTGTTCATAATTTTCCCTCCATTATTTGCTGCATTCTATTGTTCATAAACAATAGAGATGTTTACAAATATATTTTTATGAAAGCACTTTGTGATAAAAATAACTCCTTTCACAATTCACATGGAGGTGCAGCAGGATTGTTGCTCCTCCTTCCAAACAAATTTGCAGGTCTTGGTGACCATCCATGTTTTCCTTCCCCTAAACGTTGACACAGAGGGAGATGACAGAGCTGAAGAAGTGATCCTACTGCTTTGTATGCACACACAGCAAAAAATAAAAAGTAGGCTGTTTGATGTTGAGGGTGAATTGAATTGATCCAGGAGTTCCTTTCCAGCACTAGTATTTATGACAAGCAGCACATATTATTGACCAGTGGACATGCAATAATAAGAATGTAATTAGCTTTCACTGAAACAATGACCTCGTCGTCATTTCCAATCCAAGTTCAGGAAGCAGCACAGAGTCAGGAGGGCAAAATGTTGTAATTAAGAGGCACAGCTCACTGCTAGAGCTGCATTAACCCTCTTTAGGTGCATTTTCAGGTACAACATGCAGTCAAATGTAGCCCACAGCAGTACCCAGAGAAAGACTACATTTCTACATTCATTAAGATGTCTGAAGTTACTCATTAAATCCTGACATAATCCAGTGGTGTAAACTAGTCTCGTGCCTCAGTATCAGATTCTGCTTACTGGGATCATAACACCACACTGAAAGCAAGCTGCAGGTTTTATAGATGATGGAGAAGCTCCTTCATCATCTTTTCAGCTCGAACTTCACACTGGAAAAAGCCACTATCCAGTCTCCTCTCCCGCATATATGGTACAACCTAGGCCTATGAGCAAGTATCTCCAACAACTGGCATTGTGGAGGTCAGTTCAGTTCCGAGGCAAATAAATGCTGCTATGCTTTCCTATTAAGAATTTCTCTGTCATCTTCTCTGAATATGGCTTCCAAGGAGCCATCCTTGGCTAATCTATCTTAAATGTTTTATCAGAAAGTTATTCTGGCTTGGTATACTTGGTGGGGAGAAGATATCCTTAATTGCTATAACCGTATCAATGATCAATGGCTTATCAGTGTACCGAGGCTCAATAAGATTATACTAACTACATAAAACTTATTTTGAAGAGGGAACAGGTTAAAATTGTTCTGAGAAAATAATTTCTTGGGGCTGACTGAAGAGAAACATTAACAACATTCAGTAAATAAAAAAAAAATATCTTAGGCCATAGCATACCTTTTATTTACAGTAATTGTGTTGTGAGGTCATGAGCACGGGAACCAACAGGTTAGGCACAAAAGAGACTTTATGCATTAAGCACAGGAGAGGACAGGGAAGTGCCTTTGCAGCTCCGCATTCAGCAGTGAGAGCACTGACTCACCACATGGGGAAATGCAGAGTCCAAAACCTTCTTTTCCAGATTCAGACACCTTGTACCACCAGGAAGGTCTATGCTGCAGAAAGGTAGCCAAAAGCCCATTCCCTCAGTCTGCATGTGCTCCTCCATGGGCACTTTCATCTGTCAGCCAGGGACCCAGCTACCCTGGCAGGGTGCACACAAAGGCCAGTTCTAGTCCCACATGAATCAATCACGAAACCTTGACAATTCTTTTCATTTTTTGAAATAACAGCAAAAGATCTTCCCAAACCCTTTCTAAATCCCTGTTTTCCCACCTGTTTTCACCTATTCAGAGGAGCACACTAGTGACCACTCTTTGTAAAGTCATAGGATGAAATCACGATTGAAGGATTAGAGTTTCTAACTTCCCCCTTTTCACCACAGAGCCTGAGTCCTCATTGTTTTAAATTAGAGGAGAGATTAGTACCAACTGTGTTTAGCTTCTTATCTCTGCTCAGCAAAGTTAGGTAAATAATCTTGCAGGAAATGAGTTCAAGTGAAAATAACCACCCTTTTTTGCAGCATTAAATGCCGAGGAAAGATTCTGGTTTGGCTGTTCTGGCATCTTATGCTTACTCAGGACAGACATGGCACAGAGAGTAAAAGGCAAAAAATGAAAAATTGAGCCATACTACAGAAGGACCAGGCCAGGGTTAAAATTGTTTTCATGCCTAATAAATCCCTACAGCTCTGTAAAACTGCTGAAGCAGGTGTCATTTATGACAGTAGCAATTTTTATGGTGGTGCTGGTGTACTAGCATCACAGTGAAAGAGAACACAGATTCATAATTTAGAGACAGAAGTATTATTTCACAGGAATATTAATTACAATATGAAGAAAACACATGATCTAAAAAGAATGGAGATATTAATGGCACAAATAGATCTGTACCAGAGGGAAGATCCCTGGGTGTTTCAGGATGTATGACTAAGTGGTTAAGATACAACAAACGGCAGCTATAGGGAGCACAATGTGAGCGCACAGTGCCATTGTTTTTGAAATTAATGTTTATCAGTTTTCCATGAATCACCAACTGCACTTTAAATACCAGTGCCTGTATTCTTCAAGAGACTATAAATACACCCAGTTTATTTGGCTGTCTGGAGAAAAGCTATGAAAAGAGTGACATTTGTTCTCAATATATAGCAATGATAAAGAGTTGTTACAGGACTCAAAGAACACATTTTTTCTTGATGTGAATGACAATACTTCAGTAAACTGTCACGTCCCTTTTTGATGGAGGATAGCCTTATCAGTCTGTTTGGTAATAACACTCCTGAAAGTTGCTTTGACTAGACTTTTTTCCTTCTAATGACTCCAGCCTACAGTGCACCATCCTGGTTTTATTGGTTTGTCCTTTATATCACTTGGTTTCCTCCCAAGCTCAAGGTGATCACCAGACAAACATTGTTGGAAGTTTAAACCCAGACACATACATTTCAGTTAGTGGCATTATAAACCCTTTTGCAGGTATTCACAACTATAAGTTGCTGTGTACATTTAGTTATGCTTACAGCAGGGAAACTTTTTCCTCTGAGTGAGAAGAGTCAAGCTGCTTGTGCACTATAATTAAGCAGGACCAAGTAAGTTACTACTCCTTCTCTATGCCACTTTCTCACAGGGAGAAAGTGTGAGGAGTCAAACTACTGAGCAACATAAACATGCAGAGGAGCTGCAGGATAGCAGACCTCTGTCTTGATCTCCAGGATCACTCACTTTCTTCTAGACTTCAAAGACAATGTAAAATTATTAAGCTTTGATCTCAGCAAAGATGCCTTTCACTTGCTGCACCCGAAATCCACACATCAACCTCAATGCATTCAAAGTTGTCCAAGAAGTAATTTGGACTAACATATCTTTATCAAACACTTAAACAGAAAACAAATGAGTCCATGCACAAAAGAGCACAGTCAAGGAACCTGTGCATTTCAGTCCTCATGACAGGAAAAATTAAGAGCTCAGAAGAATAGACAGAAGGCTGCATTTGTAGTATTATCTGAGGTCTACTGATAAATTTGTCTTTCTAAGCACAGTTAAGAGAAATATGATGTGAAATATATAATCTAGTCTTATCTTAAAGACAGGACAAAGTCAGTTCTTTCACCTTCCTTCCTGCTTCGTAAACAGCCCTCTATCCACTCATTTGTCATGCTTCTAACATGTTAGTTTTAGCCTTTCAATTCACAGGGATTTGCACAAGCTCCTTTAACTTCCTACCCGCATAACTCCATGCCCGATGAGATTTCACTTGAATTTCAGCTTCACAGTAGCCAGAATCGCAATGCTTTCAGCATCCTTCCTATAGAGTATCATTTCAAAAGAGTACATTTTGATTCTTTGAAGTGACCCTTAAAATGTTTCCCTACTCAACCTGGCATATCATAGAGCAAATCAATAATACCACTGCAGTGCAATTGTTTGATTCAGGTCAGATCCTCAAAAACCTGGAGGATGCTTTGAACAGTGATAAAAGAATGCTTTATCAGCCTGTCCTCAATGTGCTATACCAAGCTTGCTTTGAGGAGACAGGCACTGGACTCTGGGTAGAAATGAATAAGGAATTACAAGAAAACCATGCTGAATTTTACAGGTTTTTCTACCATGGATCAATGCAGCTTCCAAGAAATCAAAGGTTTTGAAGGAAAAGCAACATACTGTGTGCATACCTCTGCAAAATGTCAGGTGGTATTTGTGTAATACACATACCTAGAGGGCTCAAAGGAAAAAAATCAAAATAAGTACTTGTACATTTCCTTTTAGAGGAATTGCTTGATGGGGCAAAATAAGTTCTTAAACATTCTATTAGGTATTTGGTACAAAGTTTTTTGGAGAGTGGTGGCATTTGTAATAAGACTGGCAACATAACAGTACAATTGCTGTCAGTAGGCAACCTATGTAGGTTACAGATGGACTGCCTGAGCATAGATCAAGTGCCAGCGCTTGTAGGCAGCTATCACTGTGGTCCAAGAGATGAAGCACATAGATATGACTCCCTCCTGCTGTGACTGTGGGAAAGTTGTGGGGCTTCTCCATTAGTCAGCACAAGTGGACCTTATTTTTCTCATTAATTGCACCAGCAGGGTATATAATAAAACAGCTGCCTCAGAGGAAAGAGGAGTGAGAAGGGATAATATGAAAGGAAAGTCCAATGTAATTAAATAAATGTAATGAACAAAGTGGTTCTGGTTTAGCCTGTTCATTCTCTTGCTGGCATGTGTGAACAGAAGTAACAGAAATAACCTTAGTATACATCCAGCCACGAAGGACTGGTGAACTCTAGTATTTCCAAGGCATGCATTTGCCATGTATGAATAATAACTGCACGTTCCTGTCACAGAGTGTTGAAGCCACAAACAGCCTTTTTCGAGGAGTTCCCCAGCCTAAGACAGGGACACAGATTCTGCCTGAGTAGGGGTGTGCAGTCACAGACACTAAAGAGAAACACCCAAATACAGACCCAAAGAAAAGGGAAGAACCTTCTTCCAGTGACCTGATTTATCAGGAATATATTTTTCACAATTCAGACAAGAGAACATTTAGTGTCTGAAAACATGGCTGAAACAGCTTAGAGATTAAAGGAACTGAAATGTCCTCTTACCTTTGTTGTTTTTTTTCTTCCCCTTTCTTCAGCTGTTCTAATACAAGAGGAAATGGCAGGTTCTGCTGCATATACACACATGCTTTTATAAACAGTGATAAAATCCAGGCCCCTCACCTTCCATGCAAGGATTTTTTCTTTTTTAAAATGAAAACTTCTAAAAGAAATCTCAATGGGAAATAAAAACAACAGGGACAACTTACATCTGAAAGACCAAATGCCATTGTTAAGTATTTTGTTGATGGAATTACCACAGGGCCTTAAAAAAGAGGTCTCCAAATTAATTTAAGGGTATTAGACATTCAAATTATAATAAAATTCAAAGGTGCTTGAGCTTTCTAAAAACCACATCATAAGTATGCAATTCAAGGCCCAAAGTGCAAGCTGCATGCCTGTAAAGCGGATTAATTTAGGAAACTAAATTGTAAAACTGTTTTCCACCTTACATTTTACTTCCAAAGCATTGGAGAGGTACAACATTTCTCCCAAGGAAGGTGTTGCCCAGTGCAAAAGCAGAAAACCATAAGGATAGGAAAACAGCACCCTGCAGCATCACCAGGGAAAAGGACAATAGCCTCTGGCTGTGTTTAAATAGTGCCCCAGGCAGGTACATGTGGGGTCACAGAGACGCTGATCGAAGTTGTTAAGGTGGAGCAGAGGCTATAGCAGGCATGCTCTCTGCTTAGAAGATTACACTTTCAGCCTTCATCTTTCCAGCTTTTGACAGTATTTTCCTTGCTAATGCAGATGAGGGATGCTGATTTCAGTACCATGGCAATTAACGTCACAAAGAGGGAAACTTTCAAATAGGTTTTAGAAACATGGATCTCACTACTTGTCAGTGAAAGTTGTACCCTTAAATACTCCCCTTAGATACATCCCTAAATCTCATCCAGAGTGGAATAGATTCTAGAGAGGGGGATGAGAGGACAGGCACTATTCCTTTTCCCAGTGAAGTCCCTCTGTCCTATCCCCAGCACCTCCAAATCCCATGACAAGCTGCAGTTAAATGATTTGAACCAAAATGAGCGTACAGCAATAGGCCGCATGTTAGTATGGTCATAGGAGCCAGAGAGCACTACAATGAAAAGGCAGAATGATCAGGAGGGAGTAATTAGAGTAGGGAGGAGGAAACCTTCCCCCATGGGAACTGATAATCTGTGTGCTACAAAATGGCCTTGTGCTGCACTTGTCTTTGGCTTTCATCCTGCAATCAGGCCACTCTGGCCAACAGCTTTGTTGGGTTCACACTCAGCACAGTGTGGAACTTGTAGGACCAGTATAGGCTTTTGGGCTGCCTTGTGCAATGTGTGGCATTTCCTGGCCATAATGTCCTTTTGTACAGCTAAAATAATCCGTGCATTCTCTTTTTAAAACCATCCCTCTCTCACTGTGTTGTTAAAATAGCATCAACGCCCCTCTAGTCTATGGGTTAGTGGTTTAAATGTGCTGTCAATTACCAAGCAAAACATGAATGAAATGAAGAACAAATTTTCTAACTTCATCAGTGTTGGTTTTCTCTTCTTCCCCCAGATAATGATACCTTAAAATAGAATGCCTTATTAACCACAGACCAGAAGGTTAATAAGTATATCAACAAAACAAATGTAGTAAATTAAAACAATGCATTAACATTCATTAGTATTTCACTGTTGATTCCCAAACATGCTGCTATTGCTATTCTGTTATTATCAGGCAATAATTGTTATGTCAAAAGATAGGACCCATATGGTTCAATGAGTTCCTCTGGGAGCTTCTTCTGTATGAAAGTCAATCAAAAATATGATTCTATAAGGAAACACATGGACACAGGAGAGATGCTGTCAGTATATGCAACCCATGTGAAAGACTCAAGTGACTGTTTTAAATAAAAGTTTTTAAATCTAGGGAAAAAGTGAGAGTTAGGAAAGCAGCAGTAAAATCACCAGGTTTGTTCACAGTATGTAAAACTCAAATGCTAATCTCTGCCAGACTGGCTTCTGTTATCCTAGCAATAGAAAATACATTCTAAACACTTCAGGAAAATTCAGACTTTATGTATATTTTCCTACCTATAATAACTGAGAATGCTGATCCAGGTGAGCCAAAACAGGATGTTTCAAAGAGCATTTACCCTCTGAAATACCCACAATCTTTAGGTGAAACCTGAATAGATAGATGATGACTAATGTACCACATTGAATATCCTGCTGAACTTGCCTGCCATCCAACATCAAATCCTGTCTTACAACTCTGGTCCTTGTGGTGAGCATTTAATCTACATAACTAACTTCTAAGATGTTGTAACACATGAGATGCACAAATCTCTCAGCTGCCCCTTCTCCTTCAGCTGCCCTCATCCGCACTTATCTCCTGACCATCCTGCTGGAAGGAGTCAGGACAAGTCAGGGTGACTATGCTGTGGCCTTGGGTTTTGTTGCCATCTGATGTCTGCCTGGGACCCTTCTTCTGCCATAGCTTGCCTCCTCTTCTGTTCTCCTACAGCTTTTCCCTCCACCCAGGAGCAGAGTGGAGCTGGGCTGTGGCTGGCTTGCTCTGACTTTCAGTGCCTCTGGCCCAGCTGCAGCCTGCACAGCTTCCAGGAGCTGCTGTGTGCCTTTGCCTCTGGCTGACTCCCGCTTCCACAGAGGGTTTATTCCTAGCTCTGTTGTTGATTTGTAGGGTTTGGTGGTCCATACAAATGCAGAAACCATAATTGCAGGGTTTTGAAGCAACACTTGGATTACATCACCACCTTTGTATTTTTACATATCCTTTACAAGTTCATTATAAATTACTCTATGCTCCTTACTTCACTGTTTTACTGGCACAAGCTGTTTTGCCTAGCTCTATCTCACTGTTCTATCTGGCGGTTTGCATTTACCAGGCACACACAGATTGTGAAGAGTTGAGTAAGTTGGTTTCTATGGTAGGTTTCTAGTCGCCATCTGCTTGAGCTAAAAAATATCTTTTTCAGTTAACACACTGGGTCTGGTGTTTGCATCTTTTGTTTTCTTCCAGATACAATCTCAGAAACAGAGGAGGGGCTGGAGTATTTCAGGGAAGGAGAGGCCCTTTTACCCAGCTAAGAAATGCATTGTCCCTGCCTGGACACTGCAGGAAGCCAAGTCCTGAAAAGACTCTTTCCCTATACCCAGCTACTTTCCATGGCACTGCTTTATCATAAGGGAGATAAAACCCTAAACCTCTTTCTATATATATGTTCACCTTGTTTCTGGGCTGGTTTCCTAAGGAAACCAGGGTCTGTGCTCTCGTTCCCCTTCCTCTCGAGCTGCTATTAAGCCTCTGGTTCATTTCTGCCCCATTTAGAAGAGAGGGCAGAAAATTAAATTCCCACACATTTCACAGGAAAGGGGAGAGGCTTATTAATGACCCCAAAGAGAGATATGGAGGAGTTAGAGCCCACTCCTTGCTAGACACTCAGGAGGCCACTGCAGAGAGGGGTGTTCTGAATGTCCCGTTCATGGAAAATTGCTTTAAATGGAACTTGCATCTCAGCAGACACAAATGCATTCAAGCAAGTCCATAGGAAACTGCTCACAGGACTGCCTGTTTCCAGCAAGTCTCTCCAGCTTATAGTATCAGGCAGCAGAAGCAGGGACTGGACAAGCAGAGCCTCTCTAGAAGGGCCTGGAAGGGCAGCAGCAATAGTGGCACAAGTGATGCGCGATGAGATGTGTATTTTTGGAAGACATAAGACCACAGTCCTCAGGAGGAAAGGCTTCTGTTTTCCACAGCTACATGAGGCAGTGGAAAGGGCAGGCTGTAAGATCACTGGTGGACAGCCAGAGGAACTGTGGTCAGGCATATAGCGTATACACCCCAAAGCAGTCCCGGACCTGTGATTCATCCAACACCTACCACTGTGGGTTTTGCCATGCAAGGGGGATCAGCGAAAACCAAGAGCTGCCAATTCACTTGAGTGAGCATTCCTGAGAGCAGCCTCCCGATCACCAAGCTGCACGAATTAGGGTGTGCAAATGCACCGTGGGTGGCACACTGCCTCAGCCCCTCCGCACCGGCAACACAGGGTGTTCCCTGCACACCGCCTCTTCCTTTCATTCAGCATGGGGAAGGCACTGCCATGCACTGGTGCCTGGCAGCCTGCCACTGTCACAAGGGATCTGGCAGCTTCACCAGCCCAGCTCCTGGGCAACAAGCTTACATTCCTTTTGGGGGAGAAAGCTAAACTGCCCCCAGCCGTCCTTTCCAGGGAGAAAGGGGCAAGGTGAGCTGTCCAGGCCAGCACCAGCGTGATGCCCATGATGGCCCAGGCACTGGCCCAGTGTACGTGTCACCTGGAAGGTGACCCTAGTGTGGTGTACAAAGTGCTTCTGAGAATCAAGTTATTTCCTACACAAAACAGCCTGGGTGCCCCTATGCCCGGTGGCTATTCACAGGAGGCAAGGCAGCCTCAAGCTGTTCTTGAGCATGTCCCACTAGCAGCTGTTATTCACTGCCAAAAGTATGTAAGGGCATTTTGATCAAAATGTATTTACTTCTTATATGCTTTTCCCTCAGTCATGGCTCACTGCTGTCCCATTTTGCCTGGGAGAAATATTCTATAGAAGAGCAGAAGTACAAGGCTGAACTTTTCACTTTTAAGCTAGAATAACCTAAATTTTTAGAGAAAATCACCAAGGTGGCATTTGCTTTCACAGCGTATGGTTTTAAAGCAGAGAAAGCATATGCCTTCTGTAGGAAGAGGAGCTGTTTCCAAGCTCTCTTCTCCCTGGAGTGTGACCTTCCACAAAGACCTTAGACAAAGACATGGTAAGCAGTGGACAGCCAGCACAAACTAAGGGATCACGTACCCTCACCTTGGAGCAATAGGCTCTGAACCACCCCAGACATTGTGGTCCTTTACCATGGAAAAAAGTGCACCACACCCTAAAAGGTTTGGGCATCCACAGAATCGGTTTTGCAGTCTAGAGTTTAGAAAACAAATAAGCAAACAAAATTTAAACTAAAAAGCAATTGCAGATTTTTTCCCCTAAAAAGTGAAAGAAATGCAAGAAGAGGGAAAACTTATATTTTTTTTGTTTCAACAAGCAACAGCCTCAAGTTCTGAGCAGCTGGAGGGAAAGAAAGAAAAAGGAAGCCCAGGGTAAGCAAACCAAAATTTGCTTTGAGGGTTATAGCTTGTTTACAAGGTTCAGCCAGAGCACAAAGCACAAAGAAAGCATCTGGCCACAGTCCCCTCATGCACTTTAGCAGCCTGCAAATGAGATGTAAACCAAAAATAATCAAACAAAACAACTTCCAGAAGGAAAGTTTTGTGTTGAACCCTCCTGACTGCTCAGCAGCAGCACCCACGCTATGCTTTAATGAAAGTTACCCTTTTGAAAGGCTGGAGGGCTTTCAGCATGATATGTATCTGCGTGTCTCCAGCCACCCAGACCACCTCATACCCACAATCGCAGCCAAACTTTTTCTGGGAACATGAAGCAAACTCAGATATATAAATAGGTTCCTCCATTATGACCTTGATAGCTCATCACATACACCTTTTGCATTTAAATACATTGGGGGAATTTTTTGTGCCCTCCAGAATTCTTCCTGTCATTAGGGATCTTTCATGTTTGATGGAAACTGTCTCACAGTCTGTCAGACACTGAAGCTATAAAATCACCTGCCTCAGGAAGTCAGGTTTTCAGTTACAGGCAGACAGATAAGGCAACAGCAGAAAGCTCTAGAGAAAAGTTTAGATGGGAAAAATAATGATGCTGCAGTTAAGAGACTAATCCACTGCAGAGATTCACATCTGCATTGGCAGTACGTTGCCATGGTCTGGAGGAGGCAAGCATCCTATGCTGAGCGGCATGTCCTCAGTCAGTGGCTTTATTTCCAGCCCTAGTTAGGAGCGTTGTATTCTGTACAGTAAGAGTGAAGTCTTGAGGACCACGACATTTTAAAAAGGCATTTATATGTATTTATGTGCCGTAATTTCTGAAAACCAACTGTCACTGTTGTGCAGTACAGTTACTGAGCACCGTTTGTATGAATCATGGGGCTGGGCCAGGAGTCACATAAAAAACCATTACTCCTTTAACAAAACAAATAAACAACAGCAACAAGGAAAAAAGTCCTTCTATCCCACAGCTATTCTTTTTGCAGGAGTAAACCGCAGTGAAGGTCAGTGTGGGAATGCCTAACAACTGCTCCCACTGCACCTAGCAGCTGCTAGAGCTAATGCAGCAACACAAGGCATTTCTTACATGTCCACGCAGACAGTGTCTCTTACAGCATTTTTTTACATCTTTCATGAAAAGCTTCGAATGAAGTGGAACTGTAAAGGTTGTGCTGATGGAGAGGGAGCACAACCTGGAGAGATACAGGTGGTGGGTCTGGGCCACAGTGCCCAGTGACACAGGAGGTCTGCAAAGGAACACTTGGGTACAGCTACTCTTCCTGACATGATCATGTCACTGCATCCATCATCTGCTAGCCAGAAAAGCTTCCTCAGGAAGTGCTCACTGTGGCTCTTAATAGAATTATCCACTTCCCACTGTCTCCTATATATAGTCCATATATTATCCTTTGTCACTTATATATGATCATCTGTCCTGGAAGAAGGTTTGGTTCTTCGCTGTCAGTTTCTGCTTTGTGGATCAGCTGGGTTTAGCACTGGTTATCTTGTAATCCTGCAGAAAGACTTGAACTATAATAATACTAAAATTATTTGCATATATAATCTTACAGTGAGATTTGTCTGAGATCCTTCTCAGACTCCTGTTGCTCAGCTTTATTTAAACCTGAGTGCATATATTTTATACACACTAATTACCAAGGGAAGGCAAATAAATTAATTTTTAATAAAGCCTTAAATAAATTTAAGGCAAGTTTTTCTTCATTTATGATGAAACATACCTTTTGTCATGAAAGCCTCATTGAAAAGGGAGCTAATCACTTTGCTTTTGCTTTTTAAATTCTTTTTTGCAATAAAATTCTGTATTAAATAGTTTTCACCTACTCAGATCTCAAACCATGGAATCTTTACTTTCTTCCCAAATATTTTTAATCACTAACTCAGTAATATGAGTAGTAATATCCACAAAGCAAGATAAACACACAAGCTGTCTGCACCCAAACCCAGGTGGAGGTGGAGGCCCTCTCCACAGCATTCCTGACTGAGACAGAGGCCCTGCTAAAGCGTAGCAGCACCAGGAAGATGCAGAAACACTTTGGCCATCTTGGGACTCTGACTGAGGAACACCTGGCAACACCTGCTTTTGTTGTCTGCTGTGTTGCTTGCTGCGGGATAAGATAGGTATGTACAAATTACATAGTGTGCAAAGAACTATTGCTCATTTTTCTCATGAAATTGTATCTTCAGCTCCCTTTACAAGGCCCAGCCTCCATCCAGCCTTGGGAGACAAAAACCACCCTGAAAACGGGGAGTGTCTAGATCAGATCTTCTGACGAGACTAAATAGGAGACTCAAAAGAGAAGAAATGCTTATGCACCTGCACTTAACAGGTACATATCTCTCTGAGAATGAAAGTAGAAAGTACATTTAAAAGACCAAAACACTTCTTCCTAACAAAAGTACTGGAATTAGTTCTGAAAACAGGTTTTTAGAGAATGGTAGCAAAATCCTCCTGGAGTTTTCCCATGCCATGGTAAGAGAGTTTCAGCAGGAGTAACAGGATATACAAGTGTATCTATAAGCATGCACCGTAAATTAATGACTTACAAATTACTAGGTGTATTGTGGATTGAAATAAGAGAGCTCAAGCAGTGTTTGACATTGACTTTACAGCTGATTTAAAATAAACAAGGACACAATCCTAAAGAAGAGCTCAGCAAAGCCTTTTTAATATGTCAGACAGTCTAGGTTTTACTTTCTCGCTTCCCAGAAGAGGCAGGGTTGCTCTCTAATTTCCAGGGGAAAATCATATGTAATATAATCCTTTGCTTAAAAGGACAGACCTCAGGGTGCAAAGGAAAACAAGCTTCATCCCACAGGCAAAGGTTAAACAAAAATCCTTCTATTAGGAAACACATCAGATCTTCTGATGTTAACAGAAAGAGGGAATGACATCTACATTAAAAATAAAACAAACATTTTTCTTCAGGTAAGAACTAAAATTCTGTTCAAATAATGAAGGGATCCTACAGCTTTTTTCCTTTTTTTTTTTTTTTTTTTTTAGAAGAGCTGGAGTAAACTGCGTATGTTCTGATTCCTCCCATTCACTATCTGATGATGGGCATCCCAGTTTTTTCCTGCTGGCTCATAACTCCCCCTGTCTGTCCCAACTCCAAAGTCCACACATATAAAATCAGCCTCTGCAAAGCAGCAGGATGTGACAAACAGCTCCCTTTTATCTACCAAGACCAATGAAATATGAAGCTTGCATGTTAAAGAGCATTAAAACATGTGTCCAAGACCAAAATTGATCCTACCATATGTTTTGAGGCTTTCACCACACAGTACCACCAAGTGAGAACATATTTTCCTGCCTGGGAAAGCAGTTTTTCCACATCAGCTTAGTGCCTCCGTTGTTTCATCAGGAGCACATTTGTTGTGCTTAACCTTATTTCTTCAGTGTGTGTATGTTCACTGCATTCCGACAGCTAGAGTGTTGGTTTTTGGAGCCTGCAATCCAACCGCTTCACAGGAAGCATGTAATAGCAGTCATGCTCTTGCTCATGCTTATCATGTGTGAACAGCCACTTCTTTGGGTCTTTAATACTAATTAACCAACCAAATAATGAATAAGATTTAAAGGGAAATCTCTGGGGAGGAAAGAACAGGTTCAGTTTAATTACAACAATATATCTTGATTATTTTTTGTATTAATACTAAGAATCTGCACTCAAACAAGTAATCTTTGTCCTAATAATTAAGATAATTTGTCCCTACAGGTTATTTCCTGCCTGAAACAGAGGCTGTTGCTGTATGAAGGTAGAGAGCTGAGCCAGTGAGTGGGAACAGAGAGGCAGCGTCTTATCACTGCATTGCCTGCCTCCTTTGCAACAGCAAAACCTTGCTGCAGATCATTCTAGGATCACCTGCAATCTGTGCTTTAATGCTCTGAGCATCTCTAAGGACTCTTGGGGAGAGACTCCCAGAGCAAAGCAGCGCAGCAGGATGTTCTCACAGCTCTTCCTATGGCTCCTATCCATATTCCTATCTCCTATGGTTCCTCCGGCACCTGTGAATTTATAGATGAGCACCCTAGAAATGCTGGGAGAAGCCAAAATCTCTGTTCCACTGCCCATTGGCAGACTATTTCTCGCCTGTGACATTGGAACACCCAAACCCACATGCCTCACCTCTTGTCTTTACTTAGGCAAAGATCCCATGTGGGAGATATATATGCAAAACACATTAAAGTATCTGAGGTATTCTCATAAAGCCTACACTGGTATTCAAGAAAAGATTGGACAGATCTCCAGCTATCCCTGCTCCTGCATGATGAGGATGGACTCCATCATCTCTCAAGATCCCTTTCAGAGCTTCCCCTCTGTGTTGATGCTTAGAATTTCTGGCCCATGCCTGTATTTGCGCTGTTTCACTAGAATGATGCTTACTCATTTTGTAAGGAAACGTGTACTATAAAAGCAGTTGTAGCATTGTTATTATTGTTGTTATTATTATTATTCCAGTTTATTATTAACTTAAGAACTGCTGAAAGATGAATCATGGTTCCTAAGGGGCTTCGATGGCCCAAGCACCTTCTGCAAATGAAGGACGCGAACCGAGAGAAACAGCTGCAGAAGAATTAACCTATTAACTGCAGCACCACCAAGTGTCAGCATTGAAAATACCACATCCTGGGAAAATACTACGTTCTGCAGGAACTGCGAGAGCGAACATTTAAAAGAACAGGTCGGCGTGTAAATGAAAACAGCTTAATTTTAGTATTTTTGGAAAAGCTATCTCAATGTCTGGAACCTATATGCCTTCTTCCAAGTTATAAGATGTATTATGCTGTGTCACGGTAATATTAGCATTTTCACAAAATATATTTCCTATTATAAGGGAATAAGAATTTAGATTTAAAAATTCTCAGCATTTTGAATGGGTACATATTTGTTAACTACATATGCACAAGCACACACACAAGTACTCAGCAGCTGTTTTATGCTGCAATGCTTGCAAGAGCCACAGCTTTTAGCACAGGTGGGGATTTGCTTCACCTAACAAAAATAGGTGCAACATGTGGCAACCACCAACTGATACTATTTCAGAGGAAATCTTTCTGTTTTCCATGTGTTTTATATTATTGTAGGTGTGTCAGAGCCTTGTAGACATAGGTCATTTCTTGTATTAGGGGACTTGATTATACCTGTGCCTTGAAAGTCACATCCCTTGGCCACAAGCTGACATGTCTGGATGTCCCACCGGAGCTTAGGATCAGAAGAGATGGGGTATTGCTTGCAGTTCCAGTGAAGCTAAATACATGCTTTTGCTTTGTTAACAACTGTCAGAGACTACATATCTAAACATAACCACCAGTTTTTTGGGGGGTATTGTAAGCAAAAACAGGGATTGATGGCTTTTTAGATTTCCAAGCGTTGTGAGATTTTCAGTCCCTTATTGTTAGCATTTATCTACAAGTGCTACACAAGACAAAAGAAATATCTTTCTGTTCTTCCGAACTGGCTGTGCTGGTTGATTCGAGATCAAAATTGTCAGCAGGAATGAAGAGACATGGCACTTCCTGCTAAAACAAAGAAACCCTTATGACCCATCTTTTTGCATGGTACATTTTGACAGTAAAGCACGAGTTATTTTTTAGCAATTTTGGTATCCTAATTTGTCTGTCCTGGTTGCAGCTGTACATTGCTACTCACACTGGTGTCGGTAGCTGTGTGTGCTCCTGCTGAGCATCTCTTGCTCAGAAG
>JAOEHX010059558.1:22288-34027 GCA_025448015.1 Bolborhynchus lineola
GAGCTGGAGACCATTGTACTCAGGACTTTCTCTGGGGCCTCCACAGGAGCCTGGAAATCACCAGCACCTGCTGATCACTGTGTGTTTTCTGGATGCAGATTCCCCTTCCTGTTTTTCAGAGGCAGGTTCATGCATGGATGTGCCAGCTGGCTTCCTGACTGCACGAGGTGGGGAGAAAGTTTTCTCTCCCTTTATTTCTGATATTCATGATCATAATCACCCTGATCATGACTTGCTTAAGATACAACCACAAACTCACTTCCTCCTATGATTAATCCTCATTCTACTGGTGATTTGTGCAAAAAACCAATCCCATAGCACATGCCTATAATTGCATCACTTGTCCTGCTGAAAGCCCACAATGAAAAATGGGCAGCATGTAGCACCCACTACCAAATGCTATGTCATAGCAAAGCATTCAATGCCTAACAGCTACTAAAGGCATCATGAAGACCAAGCACCACCTGCTGCCCAAAATACTAAGCTCTTTAAATCCAGAACTCCTAATTCCAAGCTAACGGCATCATGCTTCATCTAATAACCTACTGAAAGTCTGATGTAACCTTCAAACATTCGGCTTCTGAAGATTTCCAGAACCTAACACTAGCCCTGGTCAAACCCCAGAAATTCATGGCTGATCTGAAGTATAAAGCCTTCACATCTATCAGCAACAGCCCAGTGTAGCCTTTGAAATGTGCGACACTGCTTTCTACTCTGTAACTAAAGATGTAGTAATAGGACAAGGGATATTGGGTTCAAACTAAAACAGGGGAAATTTAGATTGGATATAAGGAAGAAATTCTTTACCGTGAGGGTGGTGAGGCACTGGAATGGGCTGCCCAGGGAAGTTGTGAATGCTCCATCCCTGGTGGTGTTTAAGGCTGGGTTGGACAGAGCCTTGGGTGGCATGGTTTAGTGGGAGGTGTCACTGCCCATGGCAGGGGCATTGGAACTAGATGATCTTAAGGTCCTTTCCAACCCTAACTATTCTATGATTCTACAAACCCTTAAGTAGATAAGGTACATTGTTGCTTAAGCTACCACAAAATTAAGAATATGCCATTAGTTTCTCCCCACTTCAGCTTGGTATTTACTTGTATGGCTACCAGAAAACAAACCTTCAGCCTAACTTGCAGGAGTTATCCAAAACCTCAGGGTGAAACCTTCACTTTGTACCAGCTCTTACTCATCTTCGAGGAGACCTTGTAAGAACACAACATAAACCTGATCTTGCAGTCCTTGCTCTCTCATACTCTCCTATAGCCTTCACAAAAGCATAGCAACACTATTCCTATCCCAAAATTAAGAATAACATGTTGAGATTCATAACATCAGTCCCCAAATCATCTCATATGACTTTGCTGAACACAGAAGGAAATATACTTCTATAAACCTTACTTTCCTAACTCCTTGTATTACACACTTAGTCTTCAAGAAAGCTCAAGACCACCTACAATTTCTTCAGAGTGAGGGTAAGACATTCAGATTCAGCCTTGAACTTGCATCAGAATATCCTACAGACCAGAGAGGGAAATGTGCCTTCAGCATTTCATGTCGCCTTAATCCTGCCTGTAACTCTAACCCTGTAAGAGGGAACACCAGATTTTCCTGGAAATCAAGAATAAAGGCATTCTAATTCCTTATAATGTGACTGTTTTGGAGGGCCTCTCATGTCACCATAGGAAACTGCTGATGGGTCTCAATTCTCCTAAGCTCAGCCTGAACTGTTCTGTTGCGCAGGTAGTTTGAACAAGACCATTAAATGTCCTCAGCCGTACCTTCCCTTTACCTCAGGCAGCCTTACCATATATAACAGGAAACAGACTTACAAATTATCTTTCCCAAACCCTAAACTGAGTCGTAACCATCAGCCTAGAAGAGCTTAAACACCTATGTCTCCTACAAGTTTCACAAAGTATTCACATATGACTGCATCAACCTCATGGCTTTGCAAAATCCAGCAGAAAACCTGCTTTTGCAACACTTCTTTTCCCAGATCCTAAAATTAACCTTAACCTCAACCTCAACCCTCCTTTTGATATATGAAACTTTAAATTTTACAAGTAAAGAGGTTCTCAGGGCCAGTTCACCGCTTATCTCTGAGAAAGTTGTTCAAAACAGGAGGAAAACACACCGTGCCCCCATCCCTTACTTTCCACACTAGCTTTGTGCTCAGCTTCCCGGGTTTAAAAGCTCCCCGATCCTGGATACTCCAGTTTTCGGTGATGCTCCTTCGCCGCGACCCGCTGCGCTGCGCTGCCCGGGGAAGGCTGAGGTGCTCCTAAGCCCGGGGGAGTAACAACCTTAAACTGTCCAGGATGCACTTGTGAACCGGCGGCGACCGCTGATGCCCGGCTCCCGCCGGGTTTCCCCGCCGCCGGGAGGTGGAGCTGCGCGCCCGGCCGTGCCCGTGGCTCCCCGCCGAGGGGACCGCCCCAGATTCCCCGCCGGTACCTACAAGTAGCCCAGGTCTAAACACGCTGGAACTGCCTAAATACTAATGCGACTGCTTCATGTCCGCTTACCGCTTTATAGTAATGAGTTGCCGTGCGTAAAGCGCACCTGGCTGATAGCTATAGGCCTGTCCGGGTCCCTACCTCTTCAGTTAGTTGCTGACCTGAGCTCCAAACAGAAGTAAAGCAAAGCAGCACATGAATAATACCGAAAATGCCAAATTTCGGTTGATAATGGTCTGGAAAAGAAAGGGAAACTTAGCAAGGGAAACAGAAAACAATGTGTTCTAACATGATGATAGCAAAAAACCCAAAATGTGACATTTAAGTGTGAGAAAATCAGCCCAAACTCATCCCCAAAAAGTACTGAGACAGAGTTTTTCAAGAGACACACTATATGAAGTACAAGATGTTGAAGTTGTTTTACTACACTAAGCATTCAGGTGCAATGCCAAACCTTAAATCACGTACAAAAATTATCTTTAAAAAAACACTTGAAAAAAATGAAAGCTGAATTTAGAAAAGATCATAAAAGTATTTCGCCGAGGCATTGTCCTGGGGTCAGCAGCTGAAAGTCAAGAAAAAAAAAAAGAAACACAGCTCTGCACCAACAACCAAGAAGGAGAAAAACGACTGCTACTGTCGAACCCAGGACAGGCATACACGACTTAACATCATTCAAATAAAGACAGAAGAAAACTGGAAGATGCCTTCCAGGAGCACAGAGAAAACCCCCTACACAAACAGGTAATGTATAAGAAATGAGTAACAGATGGACCAACTAGAGGATTGTGCTTAATGTAATTAACATTAGCACTGGTAATGGTTAATGGTTCTATACCATTACACTTCCCAAAACAAAGCCTGATCAGGGATGCATCAAAAGACATGAAGTGAACCCTGAGGCTTAAGTGCCATTTGGATCATGCTGAAGACATTTTCATCAGTCTTCATGAGAAAGTACAGCTATTGGAGAGAGAGGTGAACAAGTTTCCACCTTGTAACCTTGGCATTTTCTGTAATAACTACCCTTTTCCACCAAAATATTACACAAAGTTAATTGCTTCTTGTCTGTCTCTAACTGCTACTGACTCTGAAGGATTTACACCCCTTCAGCTGTCATTCAGTAGTAGAAACCCATATGAAATCACTGCATTGCATTTTAATACAGGACCCTGTTTTTACTGAAATTTGACATGAAGTCAAAGAAATCCATAATATTGATCAGATATGACTTTAAAAGGTGAAAATACTCATGTCCATACAAAATCCTTTGCATTTTTGTATTTAAAGACCGTTTTTCCACCTGAAGTTGCAGAACTACCCTTTTACCCTGAGAAGCACAGCTCTATTCAAAGCGACTCAACTGTACAGTCAGAAAACAGCAATTGTAAATAATAATTCCCAGCAAGATTGTTTTTGCTCATAAGGTCTTGTGTTTGAAAGATCAGCACTGTTGTAGTTTGATAAAAGGACTTACTGGAGAAAATGGGAACGTGCTTGCTTGAAATAGGCAAACCAAGATGGCATTCACTGGGAACATGGGAACATGATTGATTGACTCTTAGCCTCTTCATAATCATGTGTGAGAACAAAATGCAAGAAAACCAAAAGTCCTTCCTAAAAGCAAATATTATCCAATAGAGGTGCCTTTTGGATTCTTTTATATCTACAAACTGAAAACCAATTTGTGAATCTGAGTTTTCCTATTCCTAGGGCCTATCTGTAGGAATCTAGGCATGATCATCAGGAACCGTGCACTGAAGCTAATGTAGGAGTGAGAAGATGAAATGTCAACATAGATGTTTATTTCAGGCAAATTATAAAACAGAATGACACAACACAGTGACAGATTTTTTTCTCTGTGTGATTTGTATCACTTGAACCACACATTGTTCTCCTTCAATACATACACTTATACAGACACATATACAGACATATATGAATTCATTTATAAATAAATAAATGCAGTGCATGGTGTATTACTATTTATGTCCAGAATATGTGAGAAAGACTTTCATTCAAATAAATGCAAATATTAAAATAGATTTTTAGGGGGAGTTACCTTGCTTGTTTTTCCTAATACATATTTGTTCTATTTAGTACCCAATAAAAGAACCTCATCTTCTCTGCTAGAGAAAAGACATTTTTTCCAAAGTAGAAAAGGTCCTTTGTTATCACTTTAATTTCTGACATTACAGTGACCTCTCTGCGCCTTCTCCAAGAATATGTGTGCTGAGAAGCACTGAGGACAGAGGTGGAGAGAAAGAGAAACTTGTCCTCTGATATTGCTGCAATTCCAGGATAGAACTGTGCCTCCATAGGCAAATTCCTTCTCCTGTATATGGATAGCACAGTCCCCAGTGACAAACAGGAGGCCATTCAGAAGACGCCAATGCTACTGCTCTGAGCTTCCATGGCTCCTGCAAACTGTGGAGCACAGTGGTTCCTCTCTGCACATTTTAATTGTGCAAGGCAACTGGCAGCTCTTATAAATGGGAAACATTTTTCATCTTTTCTAATTTATTTGGAAGCCTGATTGGGGATGCAGTAGGTAAATGAGCACAGAAATGGCTTTGAGCTACCTTGTTTTGTTGCCTCCCCTACTCCTCCCATTCATCTGCACAGCACTGCCCTCATCACCATTCGTCTCTCCACCACCGCAGTAATATGTGTAAGTGAACCTCTGTACAGGTGTTCCTTTTCTTTCCTACTGCCTGTATGAAGCAAAATATTTGATTAAATCATTTTTTCACTTGATTTTGTATTCTCGTAACTGTATTTCATTGCTGTCTTGTTTTCTCTTGTATACTATCTTATATCATGGACAAGAATATTATCTCTAAGTTGCATCTTAATTCAAAAAAATGAAGATGTGTTCTCTTGATTTAACTAGAACAAAACAAAACAAAGCCTTTCTTAAGTTCGTTCACCTTCTCTGAGTCTGTTATTACCTCTCACATGTTTCTTCCAAAAATCACTTAGTGAATCCTTTTAGAGAACCCCTTCCCACCTGATGTGAAAGACCATTGGTATCTCACTGGATATTTTCTTCTCCATGAGGCTTGCTAGCTTGGTTTCTGACTACAAAAATGCTATGGCCCAGATGAATGAAAACTACCACCTCTTCAAACTGAAAATGTAAATCTAAGCAGCTTGTGCATCTGCTCTTCAGACTGAGCTAGCACAGGTGACACATGAGGGTGAACTTTGAGTGAGAAGCACATTGCAGATGAACAGTGTCATTGGTAGGATTACATGGGCTTAACCATCCAGGGAGACTCACTGAAGACATCTCAGGAATCAGTTGCTCAGAGATCCAAATTAGGAGAGGCAGGAATTCCCTTCCCTTGGTTGATTCCTACAAAGCTAAAAAAAAGGAGGACAGGATAACACAGCATTCCCACAACTGAACTGAATCAAAGGTTCATCTAGACTGCCAGTCATGTTTTCAGCAGGTCCATCCTGGATGGTTTAGCAAGGAGGAGCCAGATACAATGGCTCAGTGCAGTACCTCATTGCAGCAGGAAAATCAAGGGTCTCCTCCCACTCCTTTTTCCCCTCTATCCCTGTCTTTGCTCTGCTCCTGGCTGCTTCTTTCCCTTCCCCTGCACTTATGAAAGTGTTTGTCAGGTCTTCCATGAACCAATGTAACCTGTTTAGCGATGAGAAGTTTTCTAAAATGAGTCTTAAAAGCACCAGATCTGACTCAGAAGATAGAGCAGATTGCACAGACAAAAGCAAAGGGAAAAGAGAAACAGAAAAGGAGGCAGGAGTGAGCCCTCCTACACTAAGCACCACCAAGCTTGCTACATTTATCTGACTGCCCATGAAAAGACAGCAAAATGAAGTGTTTCTTTCAAAAGCTTGGTGAGACAATGCTCTGCCTCTAATTCTGTACACTTGTGAGCCACAAGATGTGCAAGCTATCACTAATTTTGCTGAGATCCTTCATGTGCTTCAAGCATTCACCTACATTGTCATCTTCAGGCTTATTTTCTTAGGCGAAAGCCCTCTAATCAAAAGGTGGGAGTAAAACAGTGCCACAGATGGATGGCCAGACTAACTCTGCAGCACTGCTGCTCCCAGCTCCCAGCACTTATGCATTTGTTCACATCAGCTATTGACTGAGTTGCCCCAAAATTTCAATAGATAATATAAAATCCACATGATCCAAAAAACTTAAAGCTACTTGTGGGTATATAGTAGAAGGAATGGACTATAAAATACCTTGTAACTTGATTATATGCCTGACACCGTGATTTCCAAGAGTCTATAATCATATCTATATTTGATCATTTTTAAGAATAATTTATTATAGAAATACAAATTTCTCAGAGGTAGAGATTCCTGCTCTTGTGGATCTTGAACCTGCAGGTAAAAAAAACCCCAACCAGCTGACAGCTGGTTTTGAATTCTTGACGGATTTGATTTTTATTTATTTTTTCTATTTTTAAAATGAGTTTTCTCCCTCTAAATCAAAATCATCCTGGAAAACTTTAATCTTTTAATTCATTTCAGAAGGAATATGCAGTCCTTATATTTACTAATAGCTTTGCAGAGAACCAGTCTGCCGAGAGATGACATGGTTACAGAAGAACTACAGATGATAGCTTGCAATTGATCTTTAAAAAATATATCTTAATGGTATACTCTGTATTTCTCTTTCCACCAACATTTATAGACAATTTTAAAAGACAGTAGATCTCATTCCTTATTGCTCCGCTGCTGGATTTGAGGTTTTCTGTGTTGCCAGAAAGATCCTGCCAAATACCACAGCATGAAGTGCCAGGATAAATGTACAGAAATGCAAAAACACCAATTTGTTCTCCAGTGCTTTATGTTTCATATTGTCCAATGCAGCTCTGCAAAACACCTGAAGAGTGATAAGGTGAGAATTCTCCACTCCTATCAGAAGGGTAGATCTAACGCCTCCTTTCAACAGTGACTGTACTCTGCAAAATAATGGATAAAAGGGTTATTTATGTGTTCTTGTACAAGTGAACATAAACAAGTGGATGCTCTAGAAAACTGACAATAGACTACTAACAAAGGGCCAGATGCTCTTATCCTCTTACAAGGGTGAAGAGGGACAAAATGAGTAAATGTTTATATTATCATAGTGCCATGTAACTGGAGCTCAGTTGTGGAGGAAATGGTGATTTACCAGCATGTTCCTCCTCTCTTGGGAATCGACATAAACCGAGCAGAGATTCAGCAGTGAGAAAAAAAATCTAACAGAAGGAATAAGCCAGATGAGAGAGCTACAGGTCTTCAGGAGCTACAGGTCTTCAGGACATACTTTTCTCGGGCCTCAGAAGATGACTAACAAAGAGCAGTGTTCTCCTGGGCAAAAGTCACCACAGATGCATGCAAAAGGTCTGCCTAGGAACATGAGAGAATGGTATGGGCATCATACTTTTTGGGTGGCAAGATCTCATCTCTTCAGGGCATCTCTAGAGAGAAAGAAGGTAAAGTGTTATCTGACGCTCGTCATGTCCTTTGTGGATAAGAGTTCGAAACACCATCTTGAAACACAGAGGAAGAGCACATGGTATGTCAGTGGAGTGCTGGGGAAAACACACTCATAACTGGGATGGTTAACCTGGGATGGTATCCCAGGAGCATCTCTGAAAAGCAGCCATATGGGACCACACAAACTCTTGGGTATTTCCTACACTATTGTAAAATACCAGTGGCAATCATGGGAGTAAGCTAGGAGTGATGACAGCAAGGGCAGAGGAGGGCATGCATTCAAAATGTGGTCCTGTATATGATGAAGAATTATATATTTAAGTGTATATCCCCATATACACTTAAAATGCTTAGCAAAAGTTTCAGTTGCATAGTTTTGTTTTAGAGCTGTAGAGGTAACACTGTACTGTGATGGGAAAATGATCCTCCACTGTGACCAGCTCACTGTGGAGCACTTAAAACACAGACTCAGGTGTGAACTCACTCTGAGAGGTAAAAACAAAGCCACATTATGTAATAAGATTTAATGATTATTTGAATCTCTTTTTCCATTCCTGTGCATCATTGATTTAACCTCCCTTGTTTTGTTCTCAGGATATTGCTAAAACAAGTAACCATGTTTAGAAATTAATCAGGATCAGGTTTTGTATTACCCTGTAAGAGTGTTTTGACTTTTGCTTTCTCTCTTCAGTAAAGGAACATGAGCAGAATCACTATCTTTACTAGGAACAGCAAAATGTTTGTGAAATGTTCAGATTTCATGGCCACAGGGAACAAACATATAAGCTATTATGTGCATAGCCTGAAATCCAGCCATTATTTTCTCTCAGAGGAAAACAAAAGCAGACCTTTTAAAGCCACCACTAAGGAGATTTCTGTTTAGAGAATATGCAATAACTCATACTGAGACAAGATTTTAATCTCAGCAAAGCTTTAGATAATCTGCTGGCACCTGTGTTTGCTGCTCTTCTGCCTCATCGCACTGCTTAGACTGAGGACCAGTGGCTGAATCCTGCAATTTGGTTTCTGGCAGTGGTCTTGCTTATGGGAGTGAGCGCTTGGGCAGGAGAAAGACAAAAGTTTTTTAGGATCTGCCCCCCAAAATTGTCACCTTTGAGGAAATTACATCAGTGTCATCACATTTTGTGTTCCTTTGGAGCCTCTTATTCTCTTTGTGAAGTATTGCACTATTTGGCATTATTTGTTGTGGAACATATCATACCAATACATTATGCTGACTTGCTTGAGGAAAATGTGTGAAGTATAGACAACTCTGTCCAAGGGAAACAGGTAGAAAAGTATTATCTAAGATGATTTTTGAAAGAATTCAGAAAGATTTTTCAGTGTACTTTTAAGCTTCTGGACACATCAGCTTGTGTGTGCTTGCACAACACAAGCAAGCAGGGATGTTTACTGTTTTCAATACTATATAGATACCATTACAGATTCCATGGAATCTTCTTGCTGCCGAGGCCTCTGTACCTGACTAAGATATGAACTCCATCTAACCAGTGTCACGTTCGTAAGAGTCCCCACATCTCAAGGATAGAGAAAGAAATGTAAAAAACAAAAGGGTTTTATACATGATAATTAAGGCACACAGCAAATGGCACTGTAAAAAGACATCATCTGGCTGAGCATAAGAAAGAAAAGAAAGAAGATGTATCTTACATAGGTCTCATTCCCTTAAAAATGAACATTATCCATTTGAACATTGTCCATTTGGAAGGGTTAAAAATAACATCAGATTTCTCTCCTCCTTTAATTCTGTGATTCATGCCTCCCATTTTAAAGTCTACACCCTGTGAAGAAGAGTGCATTATCAAGGAAAGGAAAGAGGCTTGCCAGGGACAGAAGGTAATTTCCCGTAGCAGGTGCATACAGCAGGTGGTACACAGTGTACCTGCAACGAAAAGGTAGATTTAGGCTAAGATTTTATTTAATATGGAAAACTTATTGCATCCTGAGCCACTACTGGGGATGTGCCAAAAATCGTGTCTGCAGCATGATTTATTACGTGAAAATACCACTGAACTAATCAGTGGAGTTACTAATTAATACAAATCTGCATTTTTGCATAAGCAATTAGTGCAAAGAGAGTGCAATGAAAGAGGAAGTTTGACTCATTTAATCTCAGTGTCTATTCAAGCGGAAAGACCCACTAGGGTAAGGCATTAGGATCTACATTTGGATTTTTTTTTTCCTTTTGATTAGTTAAAGGAACTAAAAGGTCAAATTATCAATATTTAATTCAAATGGAAATGCATTTGTTCAAGAGGAAGGAAAACACTTTATTTAAACAAGGTGGGACTCTGGGGGTAAATGCTTGCATCAAAAATAATTAGTTTTTGCAGTTATAACAGCATCTAAATCCCGTCTGATAAGAATCCTTTTTCCTAATAACAGAGGTGGTCTGACATGGACAGCAAAGACTGCTGATGCTATTTAAACTCTAGGTCGGGCGGTAGCTGGCCTACCAATACAATTTAGACATTTGCTTTAATGGTATGTACTTCTCTGATTTGTTTTGCTGGGTGTTTCTTGTGTTTTGGGTCTGGTTTGTTGTTTAGGGGTTTTTTAATCAATTTGAATTATATTTTAAATCTATTGTGATTTCATAATTGTGTGCACTTGACTAAAAGAGTAATTTAAAAAGCTGATAATTAAACCTCGGTAGTGATGCATTTTCCATTAACTAAATAGAAGTTTACATTTATAGAATTAAAACAACAACAGCACTTCTCTAACGGGGGAAGGCTCAAGAACATTAATACACTGAGTCTTGAGAGGGGGGGAAAAAAGGAACGTTACTAGTTTGAACAAATTTCGAGCCCAACTGGACACGTATAATAGAGAGACGGTCCAAAGTGCAGTGTATACGTACCCCAGAACCACACCAGAGCAAGGACGGGTTTTTAAAGCGTTATTCTACCATATGATTTCTGAGCCAGGGCAGCTGGAGCAAGCTGGTCGCTGCTCGGAGCGCTCCGGACAGCATGCGATGGATGCAGCTGCCCTCCTCTCCCGAGCCCTTATTTGCAGAGGGGCAAGCAGAGGAGCCCTGCGATGGGCCCGGGTCGGCAAACCCTCCAGACCCTTTTCAAGCCCGGCTCCCCGAGGCGGCCCTCGCCTTGGCACGGCGGTGCTGTCGGCCGGGGGGGGTGCGATAGTGAAGCTGCGCCAAGCGGGGCTGGGGGACAGAGGAAGGGACTAGGGACACTTCTCTTCTGTCTTAATTTTTTATTTATTTATTTTTTTTAGTTTAGGATAACCCTCGGGCCTTGTGCGGGTGCCTCGCTGGAGAGGGAGGGAACAGGAACCACGGCAGGGAGGGGAGCAAGCCCAAAGAGTCCGAGCTGCCCAGGCAGTAAATCACTCGCTAAATTATAAGCGTGGCTTCCTGTCTCCAATAGCTTTAAGCTATTTGGGGAGGCATCCTTTCCCCGCACTCTCGCAGGTGCAATATGAATCAATTATCTTAATTAAGATCATGCCGCAAACCCAAGAGATTTCCTCGGGAGCGGATTTCTCGCTCCGGACGACTCTTAAGACTTTTGCACAGTGCTGCTCCCCCGGCAAAAACACCCCTCCACTCCTCACTCCGGCCAGGCCATGCCTCAGCCCCGGCAGCGCCCCACGCCACCGCCCGCCCCTTCGGGCCCCAGCCGGCGTCAGGGCTTCCCCTCCTGCCGGGCCCCGAGGCAGCAGATGAGGCGGGAGCCGGCGGGGCCGGGCCGGGCCGCGGCTTTGTTGGGACGCGTGCAGTTCGCGTGCCGCGCTGCGGGAGAGGGGGGAGACAGCGAGGGGAGGG
>JAOEHX010059559.1:0-13744 GCA_025448015.1 Bolborhynchus lineola
TTATTATTATTGGTGGTAGCAGTAGTGATTTGTGTTATACCTTAGTTAGTAAACTGTTCTTATCTCAACCTGTGGGATTTGCATTCTTTTGATTCTCCATGTAGCAAACTGTGTGGCTGATTTACGGCCTAAACCACGACACAAACTTACAGAGATTATCCTGATATCGGACCAGGGAGAACCAAAGGAGGCCAAGCACCAAGGGCTAAGCGGAAGAAGTTGGACAGCTGCTGCTGCTGCCCTTCTCCAGGGCCAGAAAGGCGCAGGTACGAATTTACAGCTGTTATCATGGAAATTTCCCACAGTAGCTTTTACCACAGGGTAACAATAGGGTTCTATGAGAAATTAAAGCTCATTTCAGCTGGGTGATTTGCCAACTCACAACACAATGGACCTTTTTAGCAGAGGCAAGGTGTAATTTGCAGCTTTCTGCAACCAAGAGGGACGGTCCCTTCTTCAGAGGCTACATTTAACTGAGAGCATGATAGCTGGGGGATGTGCACAGCCCTGGCAGGAACACAGAGCTCCCTCTAGCACGCATGATGGGCAACCTCGAATCACAGGCTGGAGAGGCAACAGCTTCTACTCAGAAACAATGCTGCCTTCATCACCCAAACCCTACAGCTCCCCGTGACCCTGAGCAGGTTTCTCCCTCCCTATCACATGAGACAGAGCCCCAGTGTGCCCATTGTCAGCACGACCTTTCCAAAACAGAAGCCCAGTCAGTCTGCAGAGTCTCTGGGTCAGCTGCCTTTGCTGAGTGCATGGGGAAAACAAGGAAAACACCAGCTCCCAGCCCCACTGTGAGCGCCTGGTGTCACAGGTGGGATTTGGCCAACGCCGGTTTCTCCAGCACTGGGGGAGTTGTGCCACGGAAGAGAAGAGCACACACAGGCATGGAGGAGTTGCATATGAAGTGAATGGGGACTGGAACTGCTTCCCTACAGTATTGTTTACATCTCAGACAAGAAGAAGAGTAGGAAAAACCCTCAGAATCTTCCCATCCAAATCCCCTTTGGAACAAAATCCTGAAATGTCCCATGGAAAATGAGATGATGGAGAATTATACAGCTATTTAAATCAAATAACCCAAAGCCCAGTAATACTCAGCTGTGTTGAAAGAGTCCCACCTTCTCCACAAGCTGACAAAGGAACCGGAGAATCATCACAGAACTTCTCTGACACTTTTTCTGCCCTTTGGCTTTTCTCAGTGCTTTTCACTAATGAGAACACTTCAAACAGGCATTTGTCTACCAAATACTTCATATTTGCATATCTTATACTTCCTTTTGTTTCTCCTGGGTGCGCTGCTTTTGTTTTCCCCATTTGATAGCTACTAGAGGCAGGGAAAAATCAGTGACCTAAGGGGCAAGTCCATCAAAAAAGTGGCAACACAGCAATGACAGGCTACAGCTCTAATTCAGGTCCGATATACAGCAGACATTAATTAAGTAGAATTAAACTCATAGGAATCTTTATCCACAACATCCAAAACTCTCTTAAATCATTTGAATTGATAGATAAAAAATTGAGGCAAGGGTAACCAAAGGTTTGCAGTCCTTTTCTGACAAACCTGGACCCGATTTATTCAAACTGTGCTACATCTGGATTCTGTACCAGAATCACACAAAAGCTACAAATTGGGGAGCACTGTAATTCGTATTCATTCATTTTCAGAGCAAAATAGAGTATATGAACACACATGCAGTGGCAATTATTCCTTTCCTGACATCCCAGAAAGGCCGCTGGCCCCCCAGGCTGCCTCTGCTCAGAAGCCCTCAGGACCTACCATGACAGAAGTCCCTATACACAATACAGCCTGCATGAGTCACAGGCTCCCTAAAACAGTACCTCCAACTCACTGCCAGATTAAAGGTCCTTTCAGTACAGATCTTGCCTACCAAGCAAACTGACAGAAAACAATAAACTTGCAGGAAATGAATTTGGAAAGAATAAAACTCAATGTTTGTCAAAGCTGCGTGGCAGTGCCAGCAGAGCCACCAAGCAGTGACCTTGACATCCATTACGTGCTCGCATCTGCAGTCTAACATGCATGACTTCCACAGAGGTCAATTATTCAAAGGCAAAATGCACAGTGCCTCTGTTCTTCAGTTATCGTTTTGCTTTATAGCATTTACATATAATACACCATCAGTCCCACCCCAGAAAAAATATCTGTTCTCCATTAGCAAGAAGATGACACATGGAAGAGAATCACAGTCTTTGGTTCCATCTTCCACCTGGGTTACCCTTCTTTGCAATTTTAAAACATTATTTATGTAAGCCTGATTGAAGTAAGTATTATTTCAGAAGTCATAGCTCAACACTTCTGCTTTTGATTTTAAATGCCAGTGCTCTGATTTACTGGGCATTGCTATGAATTCTTTACAACAGCTAATTGACATGCTGCTACTTATTCTTTTTGTGTGGGGTACATGAACTATTTTAACGACTTCAATGTAATCCACATTAAAATAGCCAGTGATGAGCCAAGCACCTGTAAAACTCGTGCCAAACTAAACAAATTCTGGCCTTAAGCCAAAAATGTACTTGCTGTCCATAATATACAGCAATGCTCATTTAAGTTCTGTATTTTTCCATCAACTGGCAATTGTGTTGTCTGGTTCTTTTTAATTCATTCCTTCAGTTGAAAAGGAGGTTTCATCAAATTCAACAGTGGCTGAAAAGACTTTGAACGTCTCTTGAATTTCCAAGTGCTACAAGCTGAAATAACATGTACACTTTCTGTACCTGCCTGATTTTTCACATTAGCATATCTGTGGGTTTTATAATTTTTTCTATTGTGCTCATTTTGCAAACATTCTTTGCTTGCTTAATAGTTTGTAAACAGAGGTGATTAAGTGACAACAAACACAGCCGAGGTTAAGCATGCATGAAATTATTTTCAAGATCAGGACCCAAATTAGTTAAGCTTAATTCAGGTCATTCTTAATAAAATTTTAAAACCACACTATTGTTATGGATGTCTTTGAAATAAACTCTCCTACTTCTCTTTGATCTTCTCTGTTCTCTTCACCCCACTTCTTCAGTGGTGACACTCAAAAGCAGAAGTCTGCATTTTTTTAGGTAGCAACACTGTAAAATTTATCCACAGCTTTCTCTGCTGAAAAATAAAGTTATTAAAATGGTGGCTCAGAACTTATTGCACTCCCTTCCCCATACTGCAATAAAAAGCTTTTCCTTGGAGTAACAATTTAAAAGCAATACAAATCTTTATTTCATCAAGTTGGCAGCTGCATATGTCTTTAGACTGGTTAAGAAAGAATATTCTTGGGAAAGTGGTAGCAATATATTTCTTCATTCTATATGACAATACTTCATTACAGCAGGACAATGCTACTGTATTTGCTTATATATCACTTCTCCCAAATTCCTACCTCTCTTTTCAGGCCACTGTTTTGTGTGTGTGCTTATTATACTTATGCTGGGTGTTGCACAGCATTGCTCAACTTATGTCTGCCTTGGTCTGTACATATGGCAAGCAAGTGTATTATTAAAAGTTATATTTACAGTAACATGAATACTGAATTCATTCTGCTACCAAGCACATCTTGTGAAACTTGTTTCTCTTCCCACTAACCACTACCACATTTGTGCTCCAAATCTTCTGCCCATTTAAAAATAAATTACTGATAAGAAATTACACAGTTATTATAGTAAGTCTTCCATTTTATTAGAAAATCAAAACCAGAGATATACCAGGGCTGAAAGGCTGAAAAACACAGGCAAACTGCGTGCAGTACCCCACAGCCTGAAGTGTCTACACAACAGATGTTTAAGCAGAAGAGTCTATGAAATACTTAATCTACTCCCCTCTGACCACCACTCTCCTCTACACATTTTAACCTTTCTGGATGCTTAGAAACACCCCCTTCCAATGTGATTTGAAAAAATCCTAAAGGATCTTCAGAAATGAGGAACTAAGTCAAAGCGGATCTTTCCTTCATTACCTGTGTAACACTACCATGTCTTACACTTCACACAGTTCAAACATGAAGAGACCATTCTTAATACTTTTTTTTTTCTTTGCTATTTTCCACCACAGAAGAGACAGGGCTTACACAACAGTAGAAAATCCATGTAAACACAGTCCTCAAGCTACACAAAAGTAGATGTTATTACTAAAGGCATTAGGGTGAATATAAAAGAAAAGGAGACTACGCGTAATTAAAAGGCTGTCCTTCATGCATGAGCTTTGAAAGCAAGAAAAAGCACCTTCCTCAAGGCTAGGAAACATTTTTATGGAGACACACTAATTGTGTAGAGAAGCACCACGTGTTTCTCGCTGAAAGCTGGTAATGATAACTGAGTGCAGATTCAGACAGTCCGACAACTCTCCACAGCCAGAGCAAATGCTTGCAAGCTGAGGATTTCTGATACGGCCTGTACTCAGGTTGTGCCTATGGAGTCTTCTGGACTATTTCCCCCACTAGAGTCATTCCCACTTCAAAATACACACAAAGCTCGGTGCAAAACTCTTCACATATTTGTAAAAACACAGGCTTATTATGCATCAAAGACTGCTTCTACCATTCAATTTCCACCCAAATTTGAAAAGAAAGATACATTTTCACTTAGCTCCACATCTGAGCAGTGCACCGATATCTACAATTGTAGCCTCTCACATTTTGGAGTAGCTTTAAAAGCAGTAAACTTATGCATGAACCTCTTTAAATATAGTATAGGTGTCACTGAAGAAACCTTTATGTTTACCCTTATGCTTCAAAGTCACACCAAGCAGTGCTTCACAGCCAGACACTTTTATTTCCCCTGTCCAATTCAGCAAGACTCTAACATTACTCAATCTAGTGTAAATTGTACAGCTGGTCAGAGACTGTTCTGCCAGCTGGGAAAAGCAGAAACAAACCCCTTTATTTGTAGTAGAAAACAGAAAACAGAAGAAAAGTTTAATTGGAGAAAAGGGAAGAAAAAAACCCCAACTTTTTTTTTAATCTTATACAGCTTGATGTTTCAGCAGGGAAGCAGTCTGCCCTACATAAGGGTGTGAAGGTACTGTGTTTCCCTGTGTAGAAGCAACCTGAGCCGGTCCCCAGCCATTACAATGCTGCTCCACGGAAGCAATGACAGCCATAGACAACTCTGAAGTAGAGATCTCCACCTATAAAACCAGAAGAAAGCCATCAGACAGCCTTCCCTCCCAAGCTGTGTGCCTGCCGAGGAGTTCAGTGGAGATGTGCTTTTCCTCCCTTACCCTTTTGCTGGTGCGAATATATTTCAATAAGAGGCCAGACCATCCACAAGAACAATGTCCACTTTGCCAAGGGACTTCTCCTCCAGGCTCTGGGAGTGGGGCCCGCCACCCCATCCCTTTCACCACCAGCCTCCACCTCAAGCTTAACACTCAAAACACACTGAAACACATTTTTCTCCCCCAGTATACATACATTTGAAAAGCATAAAGCCATTTTCAAGTTTTTTCTATGTTTTCCTTTTCATTGTCGCAATGTAACAGCATGGAGGGGAGCGGAGCTCTGGTGTGTGGGAGGGGAGGAGGAGCAAACGTTTTGCTCTTTCCGAGAGCTCCCTGATTTTGCCTACCCCACCCCGGGATGTCAAAGCCAGTGATACATATGTAGCAGCACAGGTTTCTCCAGGGGCTCAGTCCTCCATGCAGCATACAGCGGTTTGTGAGAGGAAATCAATAAGAGCTCTCCCTCAGCTCTCTGTTCCTCTGTATTCCTGCATTTCCCTCTACAGTGTATGTACTTATGCAGAAAGCACAGTCCTTTGTATGATTACCTTCCCCACAAAAGCCATTACAGTCTCTAAACAGTGGAAGGTGACACCAATAACTAAAGCTACAGAAATAGCTTTCCTAGCTTGGTGAAAGAAATACAGGCACACTGAATTTTTCAGCCAAGCTTCATTTCATCATTTCTCATGCAGAATGGTACCTGGGTTCTTCACAAAACACTGGATGCATTTCCACATTACTGAAGTATCAGATATCTATGTTTGAAACTCAAAATACCCTTTCTAGGGGCAGAAACCCACAGGTGCCCCTGTCACACTGTAGCCTTTAGACAGTGGACTCTGAAACGCCAACACCCATCCCTCTTATTCTTTCCATCACTATTTCCCTACGGTGGCTTTATCTGCTGGTACAGCTCAGTATTTTTTTCCTGAAGAAGCTAGTATTGTTTACTCTGTCATTTATCTTTATCCTTTTCAAAACAATTTCTTTCCATTACGCATTTTCTATTGATATAATTTTCTATTATAGCCATCATATGGTCCATCTAAGTATTTTTCTTAGTCTTTTTTTAATCCTATCTCATTTGGGTTTTCCATATTCGTTTAATCCTTTAGTCTTTTTTTTTTTTTTTTTTTTTCAGTAAGTTTGGGAATTAGTATTTCTGTATATTCCTTGTAACGCATCTGGTGAAAAATGACCCAAATCTGAGAAAAACTTGTTCAAAGATACACTCCTTTTAATTTTTTATCTGTCTGTATGGAATTAGAAAGAACGAAGAATCAGAAGCCACTGTGGGATGATCTGATGAGACAAGTGCCAGCTGGCTATGGGGCAATCACAGAGCCAACATGGGACAAGCAGCCTACACATCCCAGTATCTTTTTTGTGTTGGACATTCAAGTAAGACTCTTTTTTCCAGTGCATTTCCTTCTCAAAGTGCTGAACAGAACAAAGCATAAGTGAGAGACAGGCTGAGCTCCAATCCCCACTGTGGATGACAGCCTGTAAAGCAATGGATGAAACCCAGGAAAAGTCCTCCCCCTTTGGGCCAGTGGCACTGCAAACCCAGTGAGGAAATCAGGTTGCTTACAGAGCCTGTGGTTCAGCAAGGCCAACTAGCTCTGAAGCCTCTATAATGTATTGATTCTATATTGTCTGAAGGGAGGATGCACAAGACGACAGGGTGCAGAGAAACTGTACTCCAGAAGCAGCCAGGCCCTGGACAGTCCTCTATCTTATCTGCTGGATTGCTTCAGTTCAACCCAACTGTGTTCATGCACATATTTAAAGAGAGCTGTCTGCTGGTCTGTAACAATTACAGTTCAAGTATTTGTGAAGTCTGATAAAAAACTAGTAAAATGTAAGCTTCTCTTATGTGCACAAAAAAAGTTCAACAAAAAGAGTAACCTGGCAATAACTAATGACCCCAGCAGGATGAAGAAAAAGAAGTTATCATCAGTTGGAGAGTGAAAGCATTAAGGAGTGAAAACAAATTATAAACTTACTTCAGTATTGTGGACACACAGACAAAAGCCAGATGTTAGTACATAAACACCACAATCACTGGAATTAGGAGCATAAACCCTTGGATTTCAACTGACATACTGATGTTTCATTTCACCATGCAGGTGTTTAACCTTCCAGGCTTCACTCTGCTTTCATTTTGCCTTTGAAAGGACAGAAATCCTAAAGCAGAAAGTTTTTCTGCATCACCAACTTCAAAACATACTTGTACAACGTCCTGTTGTGCAAACCTTTGGAAAACTCACTTCCTTGCCAGCAGATTGCTGCTACCGGCTGAAGGGATTTAACCTCTCCATTGCCAGATACATGATCAGAATTATTTGCACGCAGCACTGGTACATCAAGGGACCCCACTAGGCCATGGCTGTACTGGTCCTCACTCCTAACACCTCTGACTGCAGCATGGTGACAAAAATCCGTGCATTTTTACCTACCTGGGGTTTTCACATTAAAAAAACTCCAGAATTCAAAATGTGGGTCAATCTCTTTACACATCTGCTATCAAAATGATCCATAATCCATCATGAAATCACATATTTTACTTTTAAGGCTGTGAATCAAGGTATTTTATGCACCTCCAAAGGCTTCATTCTCACCTCAGAGAGATTTTTAGCTTCTGTTGAGTAACCATGGTACCTAGTTAGGTTCCTGTAACAGTATGTTGCCTCAAACCAACACACTGAGCTCTTCACATCACAGGAAATGATGGGGGGTTTCACTTCTGACAGACTCCTGGCAGAGGAAGCCAGCAGGTACTTAAAGAATGCAGGCAATCATTTAATAATTTTAATTCAGCCCAATGGAGCTTTGCTACATCACTTCCTTGAATCCTATGCCCTAATATGCCACTTTCCTTTTCTCTCTTGTATTATTTATCCTATAATGAAATCTGCCAGGGGAGATGCAGAAACCTAAAGCATGGTCCAGTAGATGCATTTCTGCTGTGGAAGGCACGCTAGGTACATCACAGATGCAATTTTAACAAGCCTTGGTGATTTTTCAGGTTGTGTTTTTTTAGTCAAGATTATCTGGTACATCAGTTACCTTCACCAGAAAGTTAAAAAAGTTAACCTAGGTCCAGGTAAAGTGCTGTTGGCTTGTTTTCTTTATACAGACTTCATTTAATAGTTTTGGAATTTGCAGAGTAAAGTTGGGTTTTATATGCTTAGGAGCTCAAATTAGAACATCTTGTCTGGACAACAGAAGGAGATGCTGTCATCTGTCATTGTTTAATGAAACACAGCAGCAGAGACCAAAGAGAAGGCATCTGCCCACCAGTAGTAAATGGAAGAGGTTGAACTTTAAAGTTTGCTGGGATTACCCTCTCTGCACAAGCTGCTGGTGGCAACCCGCTGCAGGCACTTAAAGCTTTAGTGTCTTACAGAAAAAGAAAAACCTATGTTGGAAATGAAAAGCAGCCAACAGGGAAGAAGAAAGGGATGCTGTGTTTACAAAACTATCAAAGGCATTTAAATAGACATCTAACAAAGCAGAAAAATCTGTGTTAGCTAACAGTCACAGCAACTCATTTCAAGTGGCCTTTTCAGTTTCATACAATAATCAAAACCTAGGTGATGAGGTACCATAAAAATTAAAATCTCACCAAAATAAATACTTTCTGGAAGAAGCAAGTAGATATATTGAATGACAGTGAACTATTCAAGTCCTTTTCTGAAACTCTGGAAGGCAAAGGTTGTCTGTAAACACAAAAGAATGCAGATCACCAGTAAGCAGCAATGCAATGTTATTTGCCAGTTTATGGTTAGGTGGACCATAAACACATAAATGCCTGGTGAGGTGTATTCAAAAGGAGAAAGGCAGAGCTGGAAGGAGGCATGGGTGGTGCTTTGGGCAGTGAGACTGAAGCCACCTACGCTCACGGAGCCATGGTCTCTCTGACACCTGTGTGAATAGAAGGGCTCTTACAGATTTTACTTTTCAAGTAACTCGACATTTCCCCTCTGTTGTACTTCAGAAACAAAGATGTAGAAGGGTTTTTTTTATTTGGTCTTGAGATGGGATTCGTGATACTTAATTTTAGCCATATATATGCTTGACATTTGTTCTGCAGCAATGATTGATACTTCCTCTACAATCAGCAATAAGAGACAGCCACTTTCAGCTGGTGATTCACTGGATCCTAAAATAGGTTTATAAAACAGGAATCTCCAGGGATGATTCAATGCAGATCCACTGACTAGGACTGAATTTAGCAGCTAAAGTTAAATGAAACAAATTCCATTCGAACTTGCCCATAGAAGCACAAGAACATCTGCCAACCAGAGAATAAGAGAGCGAGCTGAGGAAAGGAGGTATAGTGAAAAAGCTGATTTCTGGGCATGCTTTAACTGCTAATATATGGGGTTTGATTCATGCAGCTACACTCCATGTAGAACAATCATGTTATCTCTTTTCATTCTGAAAAACCAGCTATATATCTAGTTTTCTTTCTCAAAAAGCAACCAGTTCCTAAAGAAGGTGTCATATTATGTACTATTTTTTCCTCCCCAAATCTAGTTTGATCTGTCAAGTGTGTGTTGTGTTCCTGACCTTGGAAGAAACTATACTGGTGACATATCCCCTCTTCCTTGGGAAACCTTAAAAAACCCCAAAACATGTGGGCTCATTAAGCCCTATGTCTCCTACCGCACAGATGCAAAGATGTCTGTGTTTAAGTCTATGAGTTCAAACTCCAGTAAATGACAGTGTCAGAATAAATAGGCCTCTAAGAACTAACAAAAATATTAAAACGTATTACTAAAAGTAGACTATATTCACCTGCAGATACCCAACTCAACAGTGAAATGACTCTCTTCATTTTAAGGCCAGGTTGGACATAGCCTTGGGTGGCATGGTTTAGTGGGAGATGTCCCTGCCCATGGCAGGGAGGTTGGAAATAGATGATCTTAAGGTCCTTTCCAGCCCTAACTATTCTATGATTCTATGTACAGGGTAGGACGTTTCATAAAAAGTTTTATTACATACCATTAGCATTCACTTCCTCTTGAAAAGCTAACACTTTCAGCACAGTTTATGTGAAAGGCCATAGGAAAGGTAAGAAAATAAGTAGCACAATCAGATCAGTCATAACACAACACCTGTATTAAATTTTTAGGAATATGGAACTATAAACAAAGCCATAAACCTTGTACGAATGCATATCTTCAATGCAACTAAAATGAATTTACTAAAGAATATAACAGACAATGTAACCTTAGGGGACTCCTTCCCTTCAGATGTCCATGCAGAAGTCAGGCATACACGCAAACTTACACAAAACACTCAATTATTCTTTCTTTATGTAACTTCAGGTCAGACAAACATAAAAAAAAAAAAAAAAGCCACAGTGTATTTTCTGAAATATAAGAAGACTGGATGATTAACAGATTATGCTAAACAAAAGGAAGCATTAAGTATCATCAAAACAAAAGGAAGCATTATCATGAAAAGAGAAGGAACGGTCAACAAACATATTGCAAAGTGAGAGATTGTTCCACTCGATACTCGCACTGGTAAACATCCACCATCAATAAAAGAACTCCTGGGACCTACTAACACTGTACTGATGGAAAATTAATGGGCCTTGCACAGACCTCTCGGCTGCAAAGGCTGAGCATCACAGCAAAGGATCTTCATTCCACAAACAAGACACATGATGCGAACTCAAAGGTCCCATTGTATAATGTCTGGCAGGCAAGACCTTTACGGATTTTTGTTTTAATATGCATAAAATGTTTAACAGAATACACTGTTGGCAAATTTCTTCAAAATGCCACAGAACAAACTGTTTGGAAATGTGCTGAAAATTCACCATCTCCAAAACGAAAGCCAGCTATACATAAGAAAAAAAAAAAAAAAACGACCACCAATAAAAAGATTAGAAAGCAGCAAAATATGTATCTCACTGAAGCAAGTTATACGCTTCTAAGGAAAAGTTGTATCCTGCACTAGGGAAGCATCCATCCTCTGGAGCCCCCCAGGAGCACCCCCAGCCAGAGCAGCCTGGCATGGGGACCCAGTTAAACGTGCCCAGTAGCATTCTTCGAATGCAATGAGATGTGGCCAGATGGCTTGAAGGCATGTCTGGGATACAACAATTCTGCTGGAACCAGAAAATAACCTCTTCTGAGAGGTACATAGCGATCTCAACTGATCCAGAGAGAAGAGGTGCTGCTGGAGTATAAAAACAGCATTTCCCACCGTTATTACCCTGTAATACCATGTATTTTTTCCACACTTTGGAAAATACTCCCTATTCAGGGAAGTAACACGCCAGCTGTTACTAAAATTTGACTGCTGTGATATTAAGATAACAGTTTTTGACATAGCCATACTAAATGTCATTCCTCATTCTTCCATGTCACTACCAGTAAATCAATACCAGAAACTAATTCATTGCTGGCAGAAAAGTCCTCCTTTTTGACTGACATAAATTAAGGAGCTAAATAACATCAAATTATCTAAAGTCAACTGCTATTTGCATTAGTCCTGCAAAAGTCACAAAGCAGATGGTATGCATACCTGGCAAACTCCCATGCCAACACCAAAGTTTAGTTTACACCTAAAATATAAAAGGGACTATTTTTATTACCAGGAGTTTTACATTCCTCCTCTGCTTCAGCAGGCTGGTCCTGCTCTGGCTTCACCAGGGCTACACTGACACCACTGCAGTCAACAGTGTGATCTGTGAGATACAAAGCACACCAGAAAAAAAAAAAAAAAAGCATAAAATGCATCGCTAAGGGCTATGCCTTGGGAAAAACAAAACAAAAAAAAAAACAAACCAAAAAAAACCAACTCATAAAACTGCAAAGGATTGGCAGTATTCTGCTGAATTAGAGCTGCAGCTTGCACTTGCAGTTTGGCTGTCCATAAATAGCAGAGCAGCCACGTCGGGCAGCCACGGGAGGCTTTCTCAGACAGCAACCATACACTGTCCAGGCCACATAAATTAAAACCCTTTTGCCATCTCCAAATCACCAGAGCTCCTTCTCCTCTCCAGCAGCTTTGCTGACCGCCACCAAAGCCTCTCCAGCCAACTGTCAAGTACAATCCCTCCCAGTGGGATAATAAACACCATAACTCCCTCCCATCAGAGCCTTAAATATCCATTTCTGTATAAAAATAGAGGAGCTGTTTTGCAGCAGGTGACTAGCTGATTTATTTGGAGGAGTGTATGACAATCTTGAAGCTAGGAAAGGAGCCTTCACACCCACCGCCTGTCCTTAATTAAGGGAAAAATAAGTCCTCCTGTCACGTACGCCCCAACCACCAAAAGAACTCCCGGATGACGTAGAAGACAGCATGCTTAGATAAAAGGGAAATTCACAAGGCAGCACAGCCCTGTTTTCTTACTTACACCATCAAAAACGAAGGAAAAAAGAGTGTCAAAGAATGATGCCATTCAGAGGCACAGACCACCAAAAGTACACTTTTTTCACAAGACTTGTGGGTCCAAAATCTTCTTGGTTCCTTGCAAGTATTTTGCTTAAGTTCAAGCTGTTACATCACCCCACAAAACAACCCCCAACCTTAATTTTTTGAATGCAAGTTAAAAACAGCTCATAGAAAATCCAACAAACACTCTTTTTCGTAAATGCTAATCCTCAGACTGAAGGATCTGAGCATATTAGTGCACATTAAAACAGAGATGTTGCAAGCAGAATTGAAACTCCTGCTTTAATGTTAGCGTGGAAGCAATCCTACCTAAAACAATGGAAGTTATCGCCTTGATTTATCAAACACTTGTCACTGTTCTATTAAATTACAGGCATATCTATGCAGAAATAAGTTTGTATCCTGAGGAACAGCTTGTTATATCCAACTACACCAGCTGACCAAACCTTGACAGCCTTGGTGATTACATATCCTTTGTTAAAATGTATTACAACCACAGTTACATATTTTGGCAAAACACACCAGAAGTCAATGTAGAGAGGAGATTTGTATACTTTCACAGATTAATGAATTTCCTGAAGCTGCTCACTTTGCTGACACTTCATTTCCGTGTGTTGGCCATGCAGCACTTCACTGTTGCCTTTGCAAGAGCACACTCTGCCCAGCAGCTCCATTCATTTCAGAGTTTTCCAGTCTCCTTCACAAGCTGTACGTTGCATGCCAGGGCTTGGTTTCTGCTTTAAATAATTCAGTTTTCATTTCTTTCTTTAAAAGAGAAATGAGAAGTTAAATGGTTTCTTCTCCAGTTGAAGCTCAGAGAAACCCCTGTATATAAATCTAGAAGCTCACCACAAGGGTCATGCCTGTGCCAGAATGGCTGGAGGATACAACAAAAAAACCTACGAAAAATTATGCAGTCCTTCAGCAGCTTTGTATGAATCATAGAATAGTTATGGTTGGAAAGGACCTTAAGATCATCAACTTCCAACCTCCTGCCATGGGCAGGGACACCTCACACTAAACCATGCCACCCAAGGCTATGTCCAACCCAGCCTTGAACACCGCCAGTGATGGAGCATTCACAAC
>JAOEHX010059562.1:8989-24276 GCA_025448015.1 Bolborhynchus lineola
ACTAAACCTGTAGAAGCGTTTACACCACATGTTTTCAGACCAACATCTCTCTCAGTTGACAATAAACTTACTCCTCTGAGTGTGTGAGGATGAGAGAAACTTGCTGTAGACAGAAGCCATGAGAAATACAGACTTTCCTTCAGCTTTGAAGGAGACTATGTTACTCTTGGTACCCTCACTGAATATCATCTTCAGTATTAGGTTTTGGTTAGTGAATACCATGAGGAATGGAAGTCAAGCTCACCTTTTCCTCATTCTAAAACAGAAAGAGAGAGATGGACTGTGTCAGTCCTTAGCATGCAAACTGGCTGCTTGAAACTCTCAAGCATGGGTAACAGCTATCAGAAACTGCTTTTTGCCATGATAAAAGCTGACTACAGCTTTAATTTAATTGTTCATTCTTACTTGATAAGAACAACTGAAACACTGATTCTTTCATGGCTTCTAAATTTCATATGGCAATTCCCCTCTCACTGTTATTTTTGTCATTATATGGTCTTTTGAAACCCCTGGTTTTGGTGACTATTTAAAAACAAATCTTGTCTTTCATTGCTGGAGAGCATTAACGAATTAATATTGTTCACGTTGGCTTTTACTGAAACTTCTATACATCTGCAGCCCAAATGGTGGAGCAGGGGAGTCAGCTTGAACAGGTTGTTTACCATTTGAGGTTTGGAGTATGGAAAACCAGTTTCACTGAGAAAATACCTAGATGGTTTTCTTTTATTTTAAAAGACAAGGCACAAAGTGGACACTTCAGCTGTCCCTCTGCCAGCAGACTTAAATGGTTTAGACCTTAAATGTTGATTCCGTGGTTTGTGTAAACTGTAGTAAGTGTTAGCTCAGGTAGCATTTACGTTGCACAGTTCTTCACAAACAAGTATGTTAATTGCAGAGTGAATGTTGTGTCATCAAAGACTGAGCACTTAAATGTCAGTTAAAAATGGAGACTGTAGTTCTCAGTATTATAGGCTCCTTAATTTTATTTTTCTTTGCAGATTATTAACAGATGCTCTCTTTGTTACTTGAGACAGTTGTTAAATGTTTGAGTCTTACATAACTGCATACTCAAAAACACAGTGTGGCATCAGTGATGGCTTTTAATGGTCGTGAAGTTAAATACGTGGCTACATCAACAAGTTCCCATGGGGTAAACTATGGAGTATATTGCATCTGATTAGACTCTCTGTAATGACTGTCCATGTGGTCACTTGGTACCTCATGTAGGTGTAAGGTCTCCTTCCATGAGGAGAGTTCACAGACTGAGGCCTTGGGGGCCAAATGGGCAACATGTAGTAATCCTGGCAGAATCATTCTTTCTTCAGAAAGATGTGAAATGGAGATAACCCTCAGAGGTTATGAAGTGGTGTTGCCTGGGGTTTTTCGTTTGAATGGGTGGATTTGGTATTTTTTTGTTTCTTTGTGGTACTGCACAGGTATGCAGACTGAGATCTGAAAGTGAAGAATTTTATCCGGTCTTGGGCCTTCCTGTGGCTCTGGCCCTTCTCTCCATCAACGAAAACACAGGAGTAGAAGATGCTCCTCTTCATGGTTGGCTTTGACAGTGTCTAATGTGCAGAGAAGGAAGGTCAGTAAAAAATACAGAATTACGAGAACTCGGTGGACGTGATAGACAAAGGTAGAAGGATGGAGAAAATACTGATTTACATGAGTAACAGTAAGGAAGAAATGTCTTCTCAGTGACAAGAGGAACTTGTACTATGCAAGTAGGTGGTTCTCCTGTGCAGCAGCTCATTAAGTGTTAAGCTTGGCAACATACCAGTTTCTAGTGAGTTAAAAGGCTGATAACATCAACAGTTGAGGAGAAAAAAACAATACATTCTCTAGAGGTCATGAACTTTTTAAAGTGTTCTGACTTACTAAGCAGGTTCAATGCCAGTACAACACTATTTAAACTGCCATTGATTCTGAATGCTTTAAGAGATGTAATGAGAAAAAGGGCTTAGAATAAAAAGGAGGAGACTGCAAGATGCTAGCAAAGTATGAATGTAGCTGATAAAGGGTGAGGAAAAATATTTTTTTTCCCTAGTTTAATTTATTTGACTAAATGACACGTGGAACTAAAGAGTTCTAAATTTATCATTAGCTTATAAACAAGTAATAGAACATAGTGTGAAGTACACTTCTGTTAGCATGCCAGCAATAATTCAAAGGTTTTTCAAGGGTTTTCTTTTGTTTACTGATGCTCATAATCTCTTTCCCACTAAGTGAAGTGACTGGCTCCTTCTATTTAACTTTGTTAATTTTAGACTTGCATTTCCATAGGTGCGGTCTCCAGTGGATGGAGTTGGTATGGTTTCACAGTCTGTGTATCTGGGAGTATTGCAGTCTGTACTGCTATTTGTGGTTCTGCATGTGGTCTTGCTCTGTACTGCTAAGATGTGGATTTTATTTCTTTGTTACACCTAGCTTCTCTTTGGTCTGAAAACAGCTTTGGTTACTGAGGAATTGGAATTATAAACTTGTTGTTTATAAATGTTTACTGAGTTTATTTCTCATATAGCTATATTTTCTGCTCTAAGATTACTGTCTGCATTTTAGGCTTTTTATATAGTGCAGGAATGCCTAGGGCCAGCTAGAACAAGTAAAACTTGCTTGTGCTTTGTGTTTTAGACACAGGTCAGCTTTGAACTTCAGATGCTATGAGCATGTCAGCACAGGAATGTGTGCAGAGTAAGAATTCCCCCCTACTATGGCAAGAATTAGTAACCTGGACATTATGTGCTACTGTAATTATACATTTACTAACTCAAGGTGGTCATTTCCTACCATCCTGGAGTAAAGGGACTTGTATCTGAACCTGTTTGATTGTGTATGATTACCTTTAAAAAATTTCAATGATTTATTTCTTTTTATTTCTTTTTTCATTTTTTTCATCCTTCAGATCTTAAATGGTGGAGAGGCTGAATATATTTGGGGCTTATAATATCACCAACCCTTAGATAAGGCCTGTTTATTGCAAGTTCTTGTCTCTATTTGTGATTTAAATGCAGCATTATACCAACATGTCCTTTCCTGAATCTCTGATGTGAAATACTATGTTATCTTGATCCTGCTTTATATAAGGTGTTACTAAACTACACTTGAATTTATGTTTTCTGGAATGTTTCCTTCAGAACTCTGCAGCTTTGTTAGAGGAGGAAAATTGGGTAAATTTCAAGAAAGCATCCTAAAAATGGGTTGTTAAAAACATCATTCAAGGAAGTACTATTTCTTTTAAACTTGCTGTGCAAATACTTAGCTGGCACATCTAATTAAAAATACTGCTTTATGCAGGGTGAGCCAGGCTTTCTAATTTCACAGCAACAAATTGTTTCCAATTCTGTTTCTATTTTGTGGACAAAATTCAGTTATTCTCAAACATAATGCTTGCTTCTCGTGACACTAATGCTGACTACTTGTTGAAGTATCTCGATGAGCTTTAACTTTTTCTGTAACATTCATGCCTTTAAACTAGTTAACATTTCTGTTCAAGCCTAACCAGATTATTTTGTTTGGGCTCATATTAGCAAAATAATTAAGTATGGAGGGGGGGAAGTTGGGAATTGAAAACTAAAGTAAGTCTTCCACAAAAAATACACCTACTGTGGATACCTGTTACTTAAACCAAGAACACCCCAGGCAAACTTAATTAAAATTAAAAACTGATGTGTGCAAGTTAGCCCATAAGCCTGGATTATGTTTCTTTCCCCTCACATTTCATACCTTGCAAGACATGGGTGTTTCAAAGCCCTCTGTTAGAGGAGCTAGTTGGTAACTCTGCACCTTAATGGAGATCTGTGGTGCTCAGGTGACAGCTGAAGTTTACCTTCCGGTGATGTTCTGACATGACTTATGCTGTCTTACGCTAAAAATCCATCCAGATAAAACTGTTTTGAATCAACTGTAACTTATGGCCTAATTTTTGGAAATAAAACACCACTTGTTTTAAAGTGTGCCTTTGGGTGTATCGCACCTGTCCTAAAGCTGATTTACCAAAGTTGCAGTAAACCCCAGTTTTGTTTAGAAGCTGGCAGCACTTGTTTATCTTAATCCTCTGTGTTGTGTGCTGTATATAGTAATGACAAAAAATAGCATCATGTTTTTCTGGGGAATTGTTCTTTTTGTCTTTTCAGTGTATGCAGAGAATATTTTCAGAACGGTGGGAAAAGAAAAGCACTTGAGAAAGATGAAAAAAGAGCACTTCTTGCTTCTAAGACCACTCCAGCTTTAAATGTTCCCCAGGCTCCCAAGATCGAAGATCCTTTGCCAGACTCCGGCTTGACAAATCATGAAGCCGTAGCAGAAGAGTAAGTTTTTCTTGTTTTCAGACTAGTTTGCTCTGTCTTAGTGTTATACTACTTATCTGGACATTTTTTCCCTTTAACGGATTAGATCAGTCTGATGTATTTTTAATATATAAGAAAGGACATTTTCATGTGAATATATACATTTTACAAAAAACAGCTGTTGCAGTCTATTTTGGTGGATGCCATAAATAAAGAATTGCTTGAGAATGACTACTTAGTCATCTTCATTTAAGTGTTAGAGCAATTTCACTTTTTCATGTCATTGGTGTGCAATGCAATTTATGTAAAACCTTGAGGTGAAATAAGTGCGATGTTAATTAAGTTAGAATCTAATGGCTGTTCAGCACTGTTGAAAAATCAATTGCTTATGTAAGTACTAAGTGCCAAGTGTAAATAACAGGGTTCTTAAAACTTTCCCTTCATAAGTAACTGCAGAGAAGCTCTTCAAATAATGCACTTCAAAAGCAATTTTGAATTATAACCCTTAATTTTAAATGTGCCAGCTTTCTGATGAATGGCTTTGCAGAAGTTGTAGTATCCTTGAGGTATTTTCCTAACAACAGTTCTAATTTTTTGACCTTCACTCAAGTAGCAATTTTATTTTTGGCATAGGAGTACCTTTATTATTTCAGTTATAGTCTCACCCTCTATTTTCCTACATGGGTCATGTTTGTGGCTATTCAGGTGTGGTGGAAGAAGCCCTAATATTTTGCAAGTATAATGGAATAATGAATGCATAAGCATATTCTCATTAAATGTTACATTTAGGACTTGTTTCATGTTCTTGTGACTGTCTGCAGTAGTGGTGTTTCTGTTCTGAGAAAATGTTTTTCTCATTATTGCAGCATGGCTTCTGTGATCAGCACTTTAAGTTAGATATAGTATTAGGAAAGGAACGAGCACGTTACTAATGTTATGAGCAGCTGTGTCAGTCCTTATGAGCTAGTATCTTTTTTAGTTTCTTATATTTGTAAAGTAATTTGCAAAAGGCATTAAGATTCCAAATGCCCATGTGGTTGAACAGTTACATGAAAAATGAAAACATTTTCCCTGTTCTTGTCCTATTATAACAAAATGCTTCTGAAATGAAGGTAGTGGCTTCTCATAAGCTGACTTCCTCCACAGACTCCTCTTTTTTCTGTTCATTTTGCTAAATAAGTCAGCCTCAAAATGAATACCTGTTTTTAATGAGAACTGCCAGGCCCTTTCACACAAAGGTATGATGAGATACTGATACCTTATATCTCAGTAATGCTGGCATTTGTTAACACATAATTTTAGCATTACTATAAATAGCAGTTGGTTAAAACTTGTTTGTTTAAATCAGTAGGTTTGATAATCATACGCTACTTGAAGTTGATTTGTCTTCCACTGGGAGGCCTTGTCATGATAAAAACATTAACCCTCTCTTAACATGTGCTCTGTTGCCTTACTTTATGATGGCTGTCGGGGAGCTAAGTTCACAAGTGTCTTCTTGCTATCCGTAGCCTGTAGCCTTACCTTTTGTTCTGACTAGTGGTATAGAATGTAGTTAATAGAGAAGTTTTTATTAAATAATTTTAGAAGCACTTGTTAATTGTTAATACAGTGAGTGATTTTGGGTTTTTTTTTATCCTTGTTCTAAAACTGTAAAAATACATACATCCATAAAGGCATACCTGGCAAAGGCAAGTTTCATATTAATTATCAGAGTGAGCAACAGGTGATAGTAAGGTTGTTAGTAGATGTACAGGCCTTAAAACAACAAGGCATAGCTGTTCTGTGAAGCTGCCCAGTGTCAAAATTCAGTTTCTTCCCCTATGCCATAAGAAATTACAGAGTTTATCAGAATGAAAATGGACTGTGTATTACACAAAGCAGACTTTCCTCCTAAATACTTTTCTGCCACATGTGATCAGTTACTGAAGTCTGAATCTCACTGAGGTCTTTGTACAAGGGGTACTTCTTCACACTTTAGGGAAGAAGGAAGGGAAGCTTCTTCCCACACATGCACATGTTCATATTCTGTCACTCCATTCTGGTCATATAACACTATGTTGTCTATAGGTATGGCTAAGCCTGTGAGGTTGGTTTACTCTAGGTAAGTGTAAAAACAGTAATTTTGTTCTTCACATGTAATCCTCTCTCAAGTAGTATTTAAACCAAGTTCCTTCTGTAGGACCTCTTTCTGAATCTGCCTTTACTGGAAAACTTGTGGAGAGACTGTACTTTGCTTCTTAAGGAACAAAGCAGGCTTAAGAGTAAAAAGTTCCATGGGTAATAGAAAAGATGCTGAGAGATGTGGAGAGAAGCTCAGCCAGCTCTTAAAGGTGAGGGAAGGAAACATCATAGGAGCCAGAACTGCAAAGTTTACTGCAACTCAGTCACTTGGCTCTTCTGATGAACCCGTTTCCAGTTGCTCATGTTGCTCACCTCTTGCCGCATTAAAATTGGTGAATTGCACAGCAGTAACTAATGCGAAGTTATTTTTTCACTTTCATCTATATGAAAAATAATGTATTTTCTGCAGTACTTCCTTCCACCTCATAATGAGCACTTAGGTCTCTGACATTGCAACTGCACCTGTTGTGAAGCTGGACATCAAAGTGTCTGAGTCTTGCAAGATGAAACTGGTTATCTGCTCTTCAACAGTACCTCCCTTCAATAAATCAGTCCCCTCTTTGTTCTCTTTTTGAGTATTTTCTTTTGCTGTCAAATTAAGCAGTCTTGCTTTTTATCCTTAATGGTAAAAATCACAGATGTTTTGTATGGATTCTTCTCAGGTCCTAGTCTGACTGTCTCTTAAGGTACAACCTGTTATTCCTTCTTTTATAAGTATCCCATCAAGGTAGAGTTTCTCTTTGGATTTGAGCCATACCAGTGTTGCCACTCCAAACCAGATGTATAGCTTTGTTCTGCTCTTATGACAGCAACATAAGGCTTCTGAAATTTCTTCCCACTCATGTCCTTGATAAATAATAGAGTAATTTAAAACTGTGAACTAGGAGATCAGCACTTAAAAGTGATTAATTTCAGAGATAGTGACTTCCCTCATGGTCCTGTCACTGCTCTACTTCTATCTACTTCCAAGAGAAAATGTGATTTTACTTGTCCAGCACCTAGTTGAATAATAGGTACATTTTTAAGGGGGCTAATAATAAAGAGCTGTAGTACATTTAATAAAGTTCTTGAGATAAACAAGTGGGGGATATATTTAAAAAGCAGTCATTCCCTGGAAGTGTTCAAACCCCATGTAAATGAGGTGCTGACATGGTTTAGTGGTGGACTTGGCAATTCTGGAGTAATGGTTGAACTTGATGATCTTAAAGGTCTTTTCCAATCTAGTTGATCCTATTATTCTGTTTCCCAGGTTATGTACACTTATTTAACTATTCACATTTTGGTTCTTCTACCTGTACACTAATGCGTTGAAGAATTGTGGATCAAGATGTGCCTGGATATTGCCTACAGTGACAATGCTTGCTTTTAATGCGGCCTTGGATGAAAATCATTAAGAAACAGGGGGTTGAAGGGTTATTATTAGTCAATTCAGCAAGACTGTATTTCTAACAAAGTCACTGGCTCACTTGATGGGTGATTGTCACCTAAATTACAGCTTCAGAACTATTTCAAGCACCTAACTAGGCTCCTGTTCCTACTGGCTGGTATCTGGCAGAGAGTTGCTACTGAGTGATTCATCACACCTGTGCTCTGAGAGGCAGCAAAACCTTACAAGCCACAGGAAGTCAAGACACAAGTGAGAATCTGAATCTCTGCTACTTTTATGATTTCAAAGTATGTTTACATTGAATTTAGATTACAAGGCTCCTTGGATGTGACACACTTATCAAAGTAAATTTGTTCTCCATTAGCGTAGAAGAGAGTTTCTGGCTTTTGCTCAGCTTTGAACCCACAGCTACAGCTTTCCAGAAGTGTGTCCAATGCTGTCATTCTCTGAAGTATTGTCTCCCTTCACCCAGTCAAAAAATAGCAGTGCAGTTAAGGATGCAGATGGTGTAAGAGAGGAAGACAGAATACATCACAGAGATTTTTTACTGTAGGTGAGGAGGGCTGTCATGGAGGTTAGAGGGTTCTGGGTTATATTGCTTAATTTTAATTTCTACAGGTATTTCATCAAATACTTTAAATGGAAAATGTTTTTAAATGGAAATCAGTGGAGGCTGTCACTCATAGGAAGTTTTCTGTGCACTGTAGAGTCACGTTCCCTGTTCTTGTGTTCCATGTGTCTTCTATAGATTTGCCATTGGACTCTTACATAGAACACAAATGTACATACAGTCATACATTTTTGTATTTGAATGAGAGAGAATCTACCATCAGTGTCTCCATTTGCTGGACAAGGAGACATGCTGGTCCAGGAAACCTCACACTAGCCTTATGTGGGAAAAGACACTGCTTGACTTCAGCCCAAGATTGCGATTTATGGCTGTTAGGATCTGAATGGTCCCTGTGCAGCATTTCAAATTCCTGTTGTACAGATTACATTGTGATTGGCATCCAAGCTGTGGGAAAAGTTGTCACTATCCTCTTCATTCTGAAATCCCACTCAGGACTGAGTGATTTCCAGGGCAGCCTGGTAATGTGTGCATTTTAACTTAGGGTTAATTGTTGCATTATTTGCCTTGGTGATGCTGGTTATTTTGACAGAACTGTCCCCTGTATATCTTCTGTTCTGCTTAGAAGTAAAATCCCTTAACTTGGCATTTATTCTGCCAAATGCAATGAGAAATCTTCTTGTGTTTTTTCAACATCCTCTCTGTGGTAGATCAGTGGGAGTTTAGGAGCCCAGATCTATTTATGCTGCTTAAGGACACTGCAGAAAATTGTATTCCTTACTGTTTTATTGTTGCTGTGAGTATATCCATGGTTTTGTTGGACTCCATTAGCCCTGCAGATCTGTTTCTGAAAGTTTTTGTAGTTAACTGTCTCTCAAGGGCTGAATCTTTCTCGGAAAGATGACAAGTGATATTTTGGAGATGCCAATTGGAATTGGCTACAGACACTTGAAACAAAAAGCAACATTTGTTTGCTGGATAGTTATGCTTCTCCTCCCTGTAAGTTCCCTGTGTATGTGGTGAGTTTGCATTTGCTTGCCTCTGTTAATGGATTTCGGGTATTCTGAGATATTGGAAATAGTGATGGCAATTTTTAGATGCAGCTCTGTAAATGATCCAGTAGAAAGAGCTCAAACTGTTAAGTGCTAGTGGTGCTGTGTTTTTGCTTGGGTTGGTTTTTCTTTTTTATGTGGATTCATTCATTATGTGGATGCATTCATTAAGTTGCATTCGAAACAGGCAGATGCAAAGCCTGTACTAGTGGTCTAGAACAGAATAGTTTAACTCTTAATGTTTTGTTAGAGTTGCAAAAAAAGAGTAAACAGAAGGGGCCTCCATATTCAGAGTGTAAGGAAAACAACTAAACAATGTGTTTGAATGTAGGCTGTATTCAACAGCTGAGTCCTGGGTATTACTGGTAACTGAGTGCAACATTCTAATTCTTTTTAAGGACAGTGTTATCCGGTTAGACACATGAAATGCCAGGAAGAGCAAAACTTTTAAATGACAAGATAGCTAACTGCTGGTACTTCTGTACAGGTGCATTGATCTTACCTAATGCTATGTTCCGTACACTGGTAACCGCCTTATCATGAAGAAAATATTTAAGGTTGTGAACTTGACCACAAATGTTCCTCTTGGCATTGGTCAAGGAGACTGTTCCTTTGGAAGATAAGAATGCTTTCAGATGCAAGGCAGCAGTCACTCACTGCAGAAGTTGCCAGGCAACCTTTTTTTTTTTTTTTTTTTGACATTAAACATTTAACTTAAAAGAGCAGTGATGTCTTTATTTCAGATCAGGTTTGGTCACAGATGTCACAGCTTCCCAAGAAAGGCAAGTCCAGCCTCTAGTGTATTTTTCTGCTGTGGTATAATGGGAGCTTCAATGAGACAGTACAAGAATGTCCTCTCTTTGTTTCTTCAGTCTGCTGTTTTCTTTCTGATCTCCCACTCCTCCAGGATTTTTTTTACACCAGAAAGTTCTGAAATCTGTTTGAGCAGATGATGGGCCAGTTATCCTGTGGGGGTTTTTTTTGATGGTGGTGGTTTTGGTTTTTTCATTTTTGAAAAACATCTTGGAAGAGTATATATGTGCATCTCTGCATTCTGGAACTAGTGTCCTCAGTAGTCTTGTCAACTGCCTGTTACCAGTCCAAGCAGTAAGTCATGATTTCTCAAGTTTCTTTCTCCTTGTGTCCTGGGTTCACCCTGCCCTCCCCCCTCTCCTTCTTTTAAACATTCACCTTTTGTTGTTTGGTAGCATAGGTAAGTATTTAGCATTACAGCCATTGGTCTTCTTATCTATAATTTCACCTTCAATAAGTAGGGTCCTCACACAGTGGCAGATAAGGATATAGATTTTCGGCTTACTAAAATGTTCACCAGAATTCTGATGGGATGAATCTTCATTTATGAGTGCTTCAGTAATACTCTTGATTAGGACTCTCCTAAGCCAGACAGCTATTTTTGCCTACTTTTAATTAAAAAGCTTTTGGATACTGCAAAAGAAAACTGATTGCCTGGCATGGAGTAGGTTGGGGGGCTTTATTTGGTTGGTTGTTTTTTTTCCCCAACTAGTTTTCAGGGATTACTTTCATTCATTTAGATCCCTAGTAGAATAACTTCCCTACAACTTGAGCTGCCAACTTTTAAGTTTGTGGCTGTGTGTGGACTGATCTAACTCTTTTACAGCATCCTTTGAAAACAATTGGAGTGGACCTCCAGCAGTCATCCATTTAAAAAATAAATCAGCTAACATGAAGCAAATTGAAGACTTTAATTTTTTTTTTTTCAGGGAATAACTAAATGCTTTAAGATTTGTTTTGTTTACCTGGGAATGCCGTTATGTGTTCTCTTGTCCTTATTAAGCAAATTGTGGCATTTGACTTCAGATGCCCTTTAAAATGGGACTGACAAGTAGGTATGTCATGGTGTTACCAGTTTCTCTTTTAAACTTACGAAATTTTAAGTGACTTATGTGACTTCAACACCAATAAATACTGCAAAAAGGTAAGTAGGAAGCACAAAGCAGTAGAGAAGGTCTGTCTAGTGGGCACACAAGTTGCCATTTTAGTTTCTTACTACAAGTACACAAGTTAATAGTATTACAGCTGCTCTGAACAGAACTCTTCCACTTCAAGACCATCTACTTTACTGGTGGAGCTTGGCTTTTTACATATCTCAGCGGTTCAAGTAAGGCATACGTTTCTGTTAGTCATTACAGTGGTAGTCTGTGAGAATTTTTTTTGCATTAATTATGTAAAATTGTAATTCAGAATATAGCTTCAGAAATAACACTTGATAAAACTGAATTCTTATTGCTTTTTAGATTGCTCCACTCCTTGGGGAAGATCAGGTTACTTGATGTTGGTAGCTGCTTTAATCCATTTCTGAAGTTTGAAGAATTTCTGACAGTTGGTATAGATATTGTTCCAGCTGTTGAGGTATGTAACACTTGCTGAGCTTGTATTAAGCTTGATTCTTAGATATTTCAGAATTCTTCAAAATTACTGTAAACCAAAGTATGTTTAATACTTAAGTATGCATCCTAAATATCTGTGCTTTTAATAGGAACTGTGGCCCTCCTACTACACCCTTTCCTATGAATAGGGTGTAAACTGTAGTTGTGGTTTGGTTTAAAAATCTAGGTGGTTTTGGGTTTTTTTCCAAGAGTTATGCCTTTATAATGCAGTTGTGAATCTTAAAATTGGAACACTTTAGTAGCCATCTTTTAATAGCATTTCACATACGCCTTTGCATCTTAAAAGGTATAAATAAAAATTGAGTACGCTTATCCATAGACATGTACCTCCCAAGAAGTTCCATTTTCTGACAAAAGGAAATGATCAGTGACTGTACTTGTTGAGCTTTTCTGGGGAGCTTTAGTAACCACTAGTGCACTGTAACAGGGCTTTTCTGTTTGTTGCTAGAAATATTATTGAACTAGTGTAATCCTAAGGACAAATTTATTGTCACTTTTGGGGTAATTTTCTCTAGGTAGTAGTTCTGCTGTAATCTTATGTTCTTTCTTTTTTCTTGACCCAACTTATGTGCGTCATAATAGTGTTTATCAACCAAGCAAAATGATAAAGTGTTATGAAAATGAGAAGATAGAAATAAATTTCTGACAGAAAATTCACCACTTACGGTTTAAAATCAGGCTCTGTTAAAAACAGTGGCCTAAGTTGACCCTCTTCAGAGGTAGAGGGGTGAAAATTGTACAAATACAGAACACAGTTAACTAGAAAGTAGCATTCTCTTATTTGCTGCAGAGTGGTTTACATGGTAAATGTGTGGTATTTTGTTGTGGTTACCAGGTGTAGTCCACTAACACCTAATTTATCTTGTTGTTTATGTGCTTAGAGTTCATGAAATATCTTCGTTGAAAAAAATGTAATCTGAGCCTGATAGGTTGCCTTTTAAAGCAATTCAGTGCTTAATCTAAAACACAAAGAAACTTTGAGTGGTCTCTGTCTTGCCTAATTTGAGAATAGGCACCGGTTGCCCAAACACAATTTTACAAATACTTTAGAGACTGTAGGACACCTGCATACAGGTTTTGGGCAAGACGCAGGATCTAAAGGAGACAGATGCCACTGAAGTGGCAGCCTGTGGCAGCCTATGGCATCTATAAAATGGTAATATGTGGCAAGTAAATTTCCAGATAAGATATGCAGGGTGTCTACATCTGGGTTTCTAAGTTCCAGTTACAGTCGGTGAAGATCTATTAAAAAAAGTTGGGGTGAAACCTAAACATCTGCTGTTTCATGGTGAGGTGAATTGTGTTCTGACCTCATGCCTAGCTCGCCAGTGACTATAATGGGAGCCTAGGCACCTGAAGTTACATTAGCTGAATCTAAGAATTAATTTTTGGGTATGTATAGTTAGCATTTTGCTATGTAGGCTCTTGTGCTGTTTTCAAAAGAAAATTACTTTTGTTCTCATGAAAATCAAATCACATGTAGAGCGACCAAAACCATTATTGGAAGAGTCCCAGGGAGGTCACTTCTGTGGAGGAATATAAGTAATCCAGGCCAGACAAAAGGAGAGGAAACTGAAACCAGGGTAAACAGAACAGGTTTCTTCCTGACTTAGTGTTTTTGTTGGCTGTTCCTTCAAACATTCTGCTCATAACACAGATATTCCAGACTGCAATTAGCAGTGGTTATTTTCATAGAGGAGTTTAATTTGTCTACATTAAAAAACAAAACCAAACCCCACAGCAACAAACAATAATGCAAAAAGAATGAAGAGAGAATTTCCACTTTGGGAAAACACAAAATTTCATACTCTTGCAAAGCATGTGTTACTGGAATTAAAAATTATAATATACAAGTAGGATTGTGTTCTTAAATGTCAGTGGATGCACTGAAATGCAGCTGCTGTTTCAGTGTCCAGGAGGAGTTTAACATCAGTTCAAGATTGTATATCTAAGGTTAAGTAGCAATCTCCACTTTAGCTGCATTTTTGTCCTAATACTGCCTGCCAAGTCAAAGTTCTGCTTGAAGCACACCTGAGTCCTGAATTTGTCTTTAACATGTTTTCTACACAACTGTTTCATTTTTCCACTACTCACAAATACCTGCAGTCTAAATTGTTTTTTTAACTGTATATATATAACCTCAGACTTTTAAAGTCTTGCTTCTAGGTGAAGTCTGCATGGTACTCTGAACAATTACTCTTCAAAGCACTTCCTTCTTCTAAAACTTAATAGAGGATATCATGAAATGACTACTGATGATTTCCTGTTCTAAGTATTATAAGGAAGCAGAGTATAGCCCTGCAGATATAATGGTTGCAATTAAAATTTCTTTATTATAGGCACATGATGCAAGTCTTTCTTGATTTTTTTCACATTGGAGGCCAAGATTAAAGCTGCTGAAAAATAAATCACAAATTTTTATTTTTTTTAAACACTGATGACTTCTAATTTACTGCATACTCTCAGAGAATGGGATTTCATAAAAGCAGGAATAACATTCTCTTCTACTTGGAAACGATTGTGCTTATCAGTTGCTTTAGAAATGCCTTTACAGTGGTGTTCTAGAGAGATTTTTAAATATTTTTTCATAAAATATGATAGAAATATTTTTGTGGTATGAAAATGCGGATTTAAGTCCACCTTTGAGATGTGCTCAACAGGATGTTTTGTGTCTGCTTTCATGTTAACTTACCTGTTAAGTGTCTGTCATTCACTGCACATTCTCTAGGCATTAATAACAATTTTTGTTGCTATTGTGTCAAAACTTTATATCGTAATACCATTTTTATGAACAAAGTCAGTACCAGGCTTTGATGAATATAAAGTGTCAAAACTTAAATGTAGTGAATAGCGTACTATTATCTTGATTTTTTGAATGCTCTGTGATTAAAGATGTTAAGAACTCGCTCTTCTGTATGTTGTATTGTGGTGTCATTTCCCATCTCTTGACAGTTTGAGCACACGAGTGACCAACAGATGAATTTATAGCCCTTGACTTTGATAACTGCCCAGATGTGTACTGCTACACTTTGCTTTTGCAGTAAGGTTAAAACATGAATCTGTATGACTGCTGCCAAGCAGTTTGTACACTCTAACTTTCTAATGTACATTGCCTTGCCTTAGGTTCTTTGTTTCTGTACCAGTAAAGAATGACACTTTTTTTCCCAAGCGACTGAACTTGGGAAAACTAAGTTTCTTAGATACTTGTCAGAGAATTGGTAGAACGGAGGTATCAGATTTAGTTTCTAAATACTAATTTCAGGTTTATAAAAACTTGTAAAAGGTTTCTAGCATCTCGAGAAACAAAAGCAGTATAGGCTTATCTGACTTCTTAAAGCATTTGTTAGATAGCTGTTTCAATACTTTGTTCTACTTGAGCTAAATTTCTATTTTATTATTTTAAGTAAGTGCCCTATCCTTGGCAGTGTTCAAGGCCAGGTT
>JAOEHX010059569.1:0-24480 GCA_025448015.1 Bolborhynchus lineola
TTCACCTGACTGCCATGATTTTTCAAATATGATGGACAGTGGCTTAGCAACTTCATTTGCCATCTCCTTCAGGACCCACGGATGGATTTCATCAGGTCCCATGGACTTCTGTACTTTCAGGTTCTTAGGATTCTCTCCTATAGTGGGCCTAAGGTCTTCATTCTCATTGTCTCTGTGTCTACCTTCTTAGACTTGGAGGAAGTGGTGGGAGCATTTGCCATTTGCCAGTGAAGAGTGAGGCAAAGAAGTCATTAAGAACCTCAGCCTTCTCCAAAGCCAGGGTAGCCAGTTCTGATAGCTTTCAGAGGGGACCTGCATTGTCCCTAGTCTGTCTTTTATTTTCAGCGTACCCATAGAATCCCTTCCTGTTATCTTTCACATCCCTACCCAAGTTTAATTCTAAGTGGGCCTTAACTTTCCTAACCTGGTCCCTAGCTTCCTGGACATCATCCGTGTATTCTTCCCAGGCTGCCTGTCCTTGCTTCCACCCTTTAGAAGCCTCTTTTTTCCTTCAAATTTTCCTCAGCAGCTCCTTATCTATCCAAGGGGGTCTCCTGGCCCTCCTGCTGCACCTCCTTCTAGTTGGGATGCAACACTCCTGAGCTTGTAGCAGGTGGTCCTTAATATCAACCAACAGCCTTGGACCCCCCTGTCCTCTAGGGCTATATTCCATGGAACCTTACTGAGCAGGAACCTGAAGAGGCTGAAGTCTGCTCTCTGGAAGCCCAGGGCAGTGAGCTTGCTGTGTGCTCTTCTCACTGTCCTGAGGATCTCAAACTTGACCATCCTGCGATTGCTACATCCAAGGCTGCCCTGGCACATCACGTTTCCAACCAGCCCTTCTCTATTGGTGAGCACGAGGTCAAGCATGTCACCTCTCCTTGTCGCCTCCTCTATTATTTGCAGAAGGGAGTTGTCTTCCACACAATCGATGAACTTCCTGGATTGCTTGTGCAGGGCCGTACCGTCCCTCCAACAGATATCAGGGTGGTTGAAGTCCCCCATGAGGACAGTGGCCTGCGAGCCTAAAAAAAATTTGGAAAAATGTTTAGAAATTTTCTTTTTTATTTTGTAATCATTTTATGCCACTATATCTTGTGGATTATAGATGCAATTATGGTGCAATTGCTACAATGAAAATAGCAGTGCAGAACTGGTTTAAGACAACTTAGTACATGCATCTGAAAACAAACAAAAAGGGACAAGAGGATCATTTTATGCTACCAGCAAAACTGTAGCAATATAATGTCTTTTCAAGGTAACAAAAGGAATTTTTCAGTATTGAGCAGTCTATAGAGATAGACGAAATCTCCAAGGAAGTCATTGGGGATGAACCTGAAAGCTAATAGGTAATAAACCAGATGCTTTTTAAAATAACAGGCTGCTGTACAAGGCACAAGACTGGAATTCAGGCAATCAATGAATGATATATTTTTTCCACCAATTCTCCTGTGGGTTTCTACTATCTTTGGGATTTTTTTTTAATCATTTGTTCTATCTAAGTGTTTGTTGCATGTTCTGATATGTTAGTATCAATTTTTGCTCTTGCCATGTTCAAATTAACAGTACACTCTTCAGTCTTATTGTACAATTGATGACAACAGACTAATTCTTAATCTTGGCAAGGTCTCTTCTTGACAGCTAAGTTCTGGTTGCAAGGCAGGTTTAGTGGTACCTCTTCACCAAAATCCCATGCATGAAGGCTGCAGAGTCATACATGGGGAAAAAATAATGCATAGGGAGCTGCAAATCTTACTTATATACTTCCTACTGAGGAAGTACTGTGGATGGAGTAACTTGCTCAGCTTTCAGACAGACTGCGTCCACTAAGCAATTTATTTGTGTGTTTTGCAATTGTATTCTTCTGCATGAATTCTTTTTTTGTGTGCACAAACTGTCACATTGGTGGTAAGCATGCTAGAGATACCTCTGTTTTTGAAGATTTACTCTTTCATTGTGAACAAACACATAATTGTCAGTCCTGAATTCTGGAGTATTCTTGTTCCAGCTGAGGAAATTGATTTAAGCCCTTCAACTTGCAGGAAGATTCCTCAGCCTTCATTTGTCTGAGAGGGGTTTGAATTCCTCAGCTAATCTGAGGCTGTCATATGGTTGAAACCAGGCTTGGAGTGGCTCTCTCCTGGAATAAAATATGATTACACTAGATACATCAACTTCCATGGTTGCCTGAGCTGTTTTGTAGCTGTGTCGTGCTGAGCTGTGAAGTTCACTTCTGCTGTGGAATGATGTGCCTGGGAGTCATGATTCCCATACCTTGTCATACTGTAAAATGTGGACTGGGAGTGGAGAATCTGTCCCTGGTTTTCTCCTCCCCAGATTCAATTCAAGTTCACTAACTTCAGCTAACAAGAAATGCCAGAGAAATTAGTAAGGGCTTCTCTGTAAACTTACTTTGGAGTCTCAAACACAGTTTTGTCATGACATCGTCCACACAGTGAGTGGTTTTCTACTATAATTTGACAGAAATAAGCCACAGATTTTGGTGTATTAATCTTCATGTGTTCAGCAGTAACCAGTCTGTTGATTTATAATATCAAGGCAGGCTATTGGCCTGCTTTATATTTTTTTTTCTTTCCCCTGCTATGTTAGACAGCCTGGAATGCCATCTGCTACTGGGATTCTTATCCCTTCAACTAAATGAGTAATTCAAGTATACAATACAGTATTGTACTTCTTTCTTTTTAGACTGAACAGCTGTTGGGTACAAAAGATATACTCCAACAGCATTGGTTTAAGTATGTTATCTATTAAATATCAATGAAGCCATGCATTGTTTTGCACTATTATCAAAGATGAGGTTTTTCTCCAAATAATCACACTCTGGGAAATAAACAATCTGCAGCACATTCAATAGCATCCAAACCAAGGTGTGGAATTTCATTAGGTTGTTTGGTGTATCTAGTGTTCTCATTTATCAAAGCTTACAGAACAAAGAGGTTCATTCACTTGAATGGGACATTTCCATACTTAAAATAGAAATAATAAGGAAAATACGTGAAATGATTCAGGCTAAGGAGGGAAGTGGGAAATGAAACAATATAAACTCTTCAATTAATTAAATAAGTAATGAGTAAAGAATATCTTCCATTATTAGCTGTTGTAATTGATTCTTGAGACAAATTCTTAGCTGCCTGGAAGATTAATCAAATCATGTACCAATTTTCTGTACTTACAAGAAATGTTTTAAATTAGAGTAACTGTTACACATCACAGATGTTTATTATTGGTAAAAAAAACCCACAACAAAACAAAACAGAAATTTAATTCAAACTAAAAAATGCCCTCTAGCTTTGCTTAACACATGCAAGTGACTTTTAACCTGGGCATGATTTTAGGAGTATCAGTGCAATAAAAACTAACAGAAAAATTACACTGTACACTGTATTATATGCAATATGTGGGGATATACTGTGTCTTGTTAGCATATCTGGAATTAGATTCCAGAAAGAATATCTGAAGACTTTTGTAAGAGTGTTAATTACAGAGACCTGCACCGTAATCTTCCGGACAAACAAATCTAACTCATTAGAAGCTGTACCCCAGTATAGAGAAGAATGGGAGCTTTCTAGGAGAGGCAGCTCCACTAATCAGCATCTATGGTTAGTTTACAAATTCATTTATTAGAAAATAAAGCTGGGAGCTGTCCTTTGTAAGAAACAAAAACTTTCAGGACTACTTAAACATTTTATTAAATAAATATTGGATGTAAATTGTCTTTGGAGCCAAGACTAGAAGCAAAATTGTCTCTTGAGCCACATGCTCTAGTCAATACAATAAAGAATATTGTTCTGTCTCTGTGACAAAATGTGTGATTAAAAAAAAAAAAAAAAAACCAGAAAAAATAATTTAGAAACTGGAGAAATACTCTTCATCTTGTTTTTCTGTTGCAATAGCAGCGCTGTAATACTCTCCTGAGATGTAGATTTGAACTCTCAGGCTGAAGAAGCCACTGAATGTATCTTTGGAATGCTGGCATTGGTTTCAGCACCTGATCTACCATTTTAAAGTTAAGGTATTTCTATAGCTTCCACCTTCAGATATGTTTCTAAGTGTAAGTTGCCCATGACTGCTATTTCTAATTTAATTCACTCCTGTCTGATAAACAACTTTGAGACGGCAGAAGTATTCCTTATCATAGAAAATTAGCACAAGAGTTTTCCTTCATTAACTACACAGAGACAATTCTCAACACAGATGGAAGCAAACATTTGCTGCCTAAGAAAAATCTCTGAAGTGAAAGCATATAAGCATTCATAAATACCAACTTAAATGGGTTTTGCAGGTTTTGAGAATTGGGCTCATGGAGTTAATTTCCCCAATTCTATATAAGCTCCTAGCTAGAGACCTGAATTTGTATAGCAACTTCAGAGATTATAGTCCAATTCTTCAAAGGTATTCAAGTATCTGAATACTACAGTTTCAATGAGAGTCAGGTACTGAAGTACCTTTACAGATCTGTGCCTATTCAGCATGACACGGAAAGTTTTCTGTACAGCAAGAAATTAAACTGAGTTCTCTTGGGGCTGCTGCTGGAACCCCAGGATCTTCCCTCTTGTCCCTATACAGGTCTGAGATTAACTCCCTCTGATACCTGTGGGATTAGTCAGCTCAAGAAATATAAGAAGTTATTACTGTTACTATTATAAAAAAAAAAAAAAAAAACAACATCCCAAAACATGGCACTCTTGCATGCCAAATGTTCTTCCTCAAATGGAAAAAACACAGGGTAAAAACTGGTCTGTTCTTGTGAAAATTTAAGTCAGATTTTCAAGTATCCTAATGGAGTTAAGCATTTATATTTGAATTTCAGTGAGATTTTAACAGCTAGTAGACTCCATGAAGTTTCTTCAAAATCCACATTTTGAAATATTAAAATCAAAATACAGTAACTGGGATTAAAACCTGACAGGTTTGGAAGGTGGTACTGGGCCAGACAAGCATGAAGGTATTTTTTACAGTGTTGCTGAGACAAATCTATTAGAAATTAATAGAAATTAACATTATGGATTTCATTTTGTAATGCCAAAGAACACTTAGATGTGCAGCTGTGATTGACCTCTCATTTGCTGAGCTGCGGTGTCCAAGTCCTATGCCACAAGAGGTGGTGCGATGCTTGTTGTTTGATTTAAATGACAGAAAACTCTGAACCTTAGTCCAGGAATAGTTCCCTTTGGGAACAAGAAAACATTGTCTTAAGAGAGAATCAAGAACAGAGGCATTAACTGTTTGATGCTGCCTTGATTAAAGTTTTAGTGTATCCAGATGAAAACAGCAGGATTAGATTTGAATATACTTGGGGTTTCAGAGTAAAGTTACTCTGGACAAGCTCTTTTCTAGTTTGTTAGCTAAAACAACCTCTCCCTGCTCCCCACAGGGAGCCGCACAGTAGAGCTGGCGACTGGAGCCAGTTATAAAGTACACTCAGCAGCAGAGGGGTCTATTTCTTGACCCCGAGTCCTACTCAGTTATCTTTCAACACTGAGTTTGTATTGATGATAAGTGAACATTGTTTATAGCAGATACATTTGTCTTCAATTTTCACCTCAGGTTTTTTGGCTGCATCAGCAGTTTCTTACACCCTGCACTGTGCTTCAAGGTCCTTATTTCTCTGGTTCTGGGATCTTCAGCAGGGTTTGGGAACTTGGATGAATTATTTGGTTTCATGGTTTCACGTGTGCAGCAGTGCTGATGAAAGTGTGCAATTGTGTTTTGGGGGCCTGAGCATGTTCCTTTGGGGGAGAAATTAATCAGGCTGCACTGTTGAACTGAGACTGCTCCAGACTGTGAGGTGGATGGAGATAATCCAGAGTTTTCTTACTTCAACAGAAGGTCAGGAATTAGGTGACTTGCTGGAGAATGTCATTAGAGAAAACCCAGGCAGTCTGGGTATAATAAACAACAAAGCCTTAAATCCAGAGGACCCCATTAACACTCAATGTGTCTTTAAAAGTATTAAGGCCTAACAACACCACAGACTGCTTTGTATTTTAGCTGTAAGATGCTCAGGAGTATTAGGCATAAAGCCAGCATGAGAATCTGCCATGTGTTAAAGATTATCCCACTGTTTGTAACATTCAACTACTCCTTTCTGGCCTGTTTCCCCTTAGATATCTTCCATATAATGGCGTCTAATTTTAAAGCAAATACAGTAATTTTGACTGTGAAGGCATGACACACTCTTGAAGTTTGGTTTCTTTCTGAAAGAAAGCAAAAACCCTAACGATATATAGTCTGCATAAGATGAAATAAGGATTATTATTGACTGAAATATCTCAGTTCTTAAAGTTTAACACCTTTTACTTGGAAACATACATAATATTTTAAAAGTTGGAAATATAAATTTAAGAAGAAAATTAAAATGGAAAGCATTTGGTTCCCAGGATGATGAACTGAGATACTTTGACATTTATGGAAACTGCTTACACTTACAAAATGATATTCCTCTAAAACTTGCTTGATGTGTTTAGTGTTTAATTTTCCAGAGACACAAGTAGTCTGTCAGTGTGTTCCACGGAAATGTCAGGGATTCATAATAAAAATAATAAATAACATATTTACAAACATAAGCATCTGAAACAAAGCAGAAATAATATAATCATAAATGACACCTAATGGTAGCTTTTTTGACATTATATAAAGTAACAGTCAAGTACTGTTTACTGCCTTGTGATTTTAACATTAAGTGAAAAACCAATTTTAGAATCATCACAATAAACTTTTGGAAGGAAGCTGAACTTTTTAATAACTGCTTGCAAATGACACAAGGAGCTCATAGCATTCATCTTCACGATTGTTAAAGTTTGGCAAGTTACAGGGTAGTCATTTAAATATAATGAGTCCTATCTAGGGAAGAAGCTGAGAAGAAAATTATTTTATATTACATACTGGAAGAGTATAATAAAACCAATAATAATCACATTTTCTTGATGAATGAGGTTTTCAGATTTGTAATGTGACTACACTGGATTTTACAACTTACAGACCTGTAGGCAATGGGTCTATAGGCAATGTAGACCCACGGGGTAGTCTCATGTGTCAGGCACAAACAGGACCATCCAATTTCCCTTGTTTCAGGTCACTCCACAACTGCTCAGCTCAGAGTTTCTCAGCACCACTTTTGATGTGTGTGGTGCTGGATGGTGACATCAGCAGGTGACATCAGTGAATGTCTGGGGTAGGTACAACTGTGATTTAAGCCAGGGGAGCCATGAGAAGCTACAGGCAAATGTGCTTGTGTGTTGCTCAGCTCCAGGCAAAATGGGTTAATGAGCATCAACTGCTTCTCTGAACCACCATGGCCAGGCAGTGGGCATCCTCCAGCCTTTCCAGCTGCTGCTTTCTCACAAGTCCTTGAGAAAACAGAATGCTCTTTCCTGTGCTGTGGAAAAATATATATAAAAATTAAGAACTTAACTGCATTTGCAAAACTATTGATTTCTCACTGGAAGTCGCTCTTGCCTTCTGTGTAATGCTTATTACAGCAATGTCTGTGCAGTTCCTTCATAGTCCTTCACTTGATAATAATTTGAAATAATAGTCAAAATAATTTCACATGATGGTGCAGGGCAGCTTGCTAGAGCAGACAGGGTTAGAAGCTATCTAAAATACCTTTACTGAGAAGATACCACATCAGTGAGCTTGATGTATTTCATTCAAAACAGCTTGATTTACTTTTCCTCATCCATTACACGGTCCCTGTGGAGCATTCCAGGAGCTCCTGAAGGATTACTTTGGATTCTGCTGCACCAGTGACTTACAAAGGGTTTCCAAAGAAAACTTGAAGAACTTCTTTGTGAAATAGAGAAGTGTTTATTTTGTTCACATTGCTTTTGAATGGCTATAGTCAATGAACAATGTAAATAAACCAAGAGTAGTGTAGAGAAGGTAGGAGTACATGCCTCTTATCTTAAATTCCAAATATATACCCATAAGAGAAGAAGAGTTGTTTGTTGTTTTGCAACTGCTGATATGGAGTCATATCACAGCTAGGGGAAGAGCTAGTCAGGGAGAGAGGTGGTTTGGCTGAGTGCATCTCAGCTGTTGTGTGCTGTGTGTCTTCAGTGCTCAGAATAGCATCAGGACCAGTGTGTGGATGGCTAAATTTCTGGGGAGTACTCAAAATGACAAGGTAAATAATTTCACCTTTGTCAGCAACCTCCTTCCTATCCTTTGTGCTGTGAAGAAGCAGGAGACACTTTGCAACAGGACTACATAGTGCACGTCATTTCATAGATGTTTTCCTGATGAAGGCTAGGCTAGTGACAAAAATGTTAAGAATTTCTGGGTTTTTTTTGGCTGTTTTTTTGTTTGTTTGTTTGTTTGTTTTGTTTTGTTTTGTGTTTTTGTTTTTGTTTGTTTTTTTTTTTCCCAACTGTAACTGCTAATGTATTGGTAACAATCTGGAAGGGATTAAGGAAGCTGAATTGTAGGTACCAACCCCCAAAATGTACAAGCTCAGATTTTAATTTTATTTTTAATTTTTTCCAAAAAGCTTTTCCAATCTGTTGCTGGTTGCAAGGTTACAAAAATACCAGTTCCACAACTGCTGGATTTATGCATCTTTCAATTTAACTCTGTCAGAATTCAAGGACTATATTTGGGATAACCATGATGTTATATTTAATTAAAGGCATTGCTATCATGATCCTTAGCACTATGGATTAGTACTAGTCTCTCAGATAAAATGAAGCACACTAATGATAAGCTGATTTACTGGTTGTCTTCATGCAACTAGATGGCACCACTGTTTACGCCAAACGTGGTCAAGTATTCTTTTAATAGAGACATGGATTACACACATTAAGCACACGACAACATAATCTGAAAGCACACTAAAATGTAACAGAAATCCTGACAGAATCTAAATCAGCTCTTACACAGCTACAAATTACTTCTGCAACCTCCCCTAAAAGAGTTTGTGAAATAAATGGAATGATAAAAAACAAGGGGGAAAAAAATCATAAACCCACAAAACTGTACAATAATGACAGTGAGTGAAAAGTTAATGTTTTAAGCTAAGACAGAGAGGTATTTCTATATGAATATTTCTTGCTAAAACAATTCTAAAAAAGCCTAATATCAGTATAAATGCACACATGGTTTTCTGAAACCCAAAACATTAAAGTTTTGTCTGCTTAGCTGCAAAAGTGTCTCTGATGAACCAAATCATGCAAATACATATACAGTGTGCAAGTGCTGACATTCAAAGCAATATTTTCTTTTATTTTATTTTTTATCTCTATTGCCTTTGAACACTGATGAGTATTCCTATACTCACTCATACCCTTTCTGATTTTCCATTTCTTCTGCTGCTCATAAGAAAACCTGACGTCAATGGCTAGCCAAATTTAAAGCTGCTAGGTAAAGGAATGTTAGGATTCGGAAAGCTGGCATCAATTCTAGAATGTTTTCTCTTGAGTCTTGTTCATATTCTGAAAAAAAAAATTAAAATCTTGCTAATGTAAAGAAGGTCAAGTTTGTGGGTTTTTTTGGATTTTGTGGTTTGGGTTTTGGGATTTTTTTTTGTCATAAAACATGCTATTTTTGTTGTTGTATTTACAGAAGTAACTCAAAATTTAATCTGAGTTCTTTCTAATAGTTCATGATCATTGCTTTTTTCACCCACTCTTTGGCTATATCTCAAGTCATTCAAACTTCTTAGTGCAGTACCTAGCCATGTCTGTTCACTATGCAAGTTAGTGGGAACTTGTGTGAGGATTTTTCTTCCTAAACTGTGTGTTTGTGTTTTCTAGTTGCTTTTTCTTACTCTTTTTGGAGTTTTTTTTTTTTTTTTTCCCTTTTTTTAATTATTTTTTCCTTTTATTTTTGTGTCTACTGCATATCTGATGATATCAACTGATGAAAAATATCTCTAAGTGATGATCTATGGGAGGGTTGTGCAAAAAGAAAAGAACTCTTTAGGGACCAGCTGCTTAACCAAAAAGAGTAAGATCAGGAAAGGTTGTGTTCTACACTTGACAGTGTTTTAATAAACTTAGAAGTAACTGTGCCTGTGTAAGGCAATACACACTTTCAAGGCCTTGGGATACAGTTCTTGTGCAACACATATTAAAAAAATAATAAAGTCAACCACTTCTACAATAAAGACTTGTAAACTGGTTGAGTTTAAAAATGTCACCTATATCTCAGAGGTCTTTGGTGCTGTGTCCTCAACAGCATCAATGTTTTTGTCCTTTGTCCTTTTGTTTTAAAGTAAAGCTTTCTATCCTTTTCCCTCTGGCTTCAGAACAGTTGCAAACTGGTTCCATTTTTATGCCATTGGTCTATTTGTTCCTGCTTTAGATGTTTTAGGCAGTTAAAAAATTAACAAATCCATCCAAAGATACCAAAGGTCATAGTATGCATTATAGGAATTAAAGAATACTACAGTTCTCATGAAAAAAAAAAAAATTATACTTTTGCCTAGGAATCCTGGAAAATGTTATATTTTACCAATATTTAAAATGTTTGTTCACTTAGCATAAAGTTACTATGGTTAGTGCTTCTCCATGGCTCATGATGGTCTGTGAACCACATGTAAGTTTCATTTCAATGAGTCAGCTATTAAATTTCCTACTGATGAAATACTTTAACCTCTCTACACACAACTGAACTTTATTAAGGAAAACTGTACATTATATTATGATGGAGTGCAGTACTTATGCAAAATTTGTCTGTCATCTGGTGCTCTAGACAAAAAAAGTCCATTTCCTTTCTATTATTGTTTCCAAAAGTATTTGCAGTTAAAATGTCAGAATATCGTGAAATCAATCAAGCAAAGTGAAGTTGATAGAATTCTTAGCATTTTTGATGTGTTGATATGCTCTTACCTCTACATAGCTCTGATGCAGCTTCAAGACGGGGACATAGTCACATGTCAGCAGCATAAAGAGGAATTAGTGTTGCCTCTAAATGTAGCATTGGGTTCTCAGCAATGGGTGCACTATGCAGCAGCTAGTCAAGGAATAATCAGTATGGTTTTAATTTTCAGTAAAAGAAAAAAATCCTTCCCCAAGTGTATAGCAATATATAGTTGAGCTTCAGTAGAGATTTTTGTGTATATACTCGTCTTTCTTGTATGAGCCACCTATAGTTTTAGCTACCTTAAAAGGATGTGGAGCATACAGAATTACCGGCGTTCTTCATCAAATGCTTTGGAGGTGCAGATATTTTTCTCTCCCCCACTTTATTCGATGCAGAAGCTGAAGTCTTATTATTCTGCCTCAGGGAGAGATTCCACTTTGAAAGAGCCACCTCCTTCTAGTAACTCAATCTCCAACAAGATCCGTACAACAGATAAATTGTCAGATAATCAGAGATGTTTCTTTTGTGACATTCCTCAAGAACAGTGGGCAAATAATCCACTGGAAGATAAAACACCTATTACCAGCACAAAGTGTAAGTCCCTCTAAGCAAAGTTTTGCAGTGTGAATGACTGATATCATCTGGAAACAGAAGAGTGACAAGCTAGAAGGCAGTTAAAGATAACAACAGGGCACCTGAGAATCACTGAGGGAATTTATCACTGTCACACTGCAAATATTCAGGGTTGGTTTTTTTTTTCACACATCTTAAGTCTCCAAACTGGTTTCATGCATCTGGAGCAATGGAGGGCAATGTGTATTTTTCTCCTGATTTTAAATATATCTAATTCATTTTACATGGCTAAACAAATATAATTCATGCAAATGGCTACCATTACTGTTGTCTAAGCCATAGAAAAGAGATATTGTAACTTAAAACATGCAGGCACTTCACAGTCAAACTTAATTTTGACATGTTCTTGCTAACTTCCAACACAGGCAACATATTTTATTTCATATTGATCTTAATTTTCTCCAAGGTAACTATTATTTGTGTTTCTTTTATGATAACATTTATGCTAAACTTTTAACATACAGAAGGGAGGCAAAAGAATGAAGAAATATGGTCACTGTCTTTTTATGTGAAAATCTGCAACAAAATTTGAGGCATTGCAGGTGGAATCCACCCATATGCAAAAAAAACTGATTCATGATCTGTATGTTCATTTAATCCCACCTCAGTTCTCAAAATAGAGTAGGGTGGGAGTCGCGATGCATGAAGTGGCAGATTGAAGATATGGCTGTGAACATATTGTGAACTCCATGCTGCCTGGTGAATCTTGCTTTGTTTTGGGTTGTCTATTCTGTATCCCCATCTTAAGTTTCAGTGTTGCCTTGATATCATATTATACTATCTTTTGTAGATTAAACTTTCTTCTATTTAGTGACAGGAATTTGATGCTTAGTGAAAAATATGTTTGAGAATGCAAGATGAAATGCTGAAGAATCATTAAAGCACTCTCCCCTATGGGGCTACTTCCTTTGGTTTAGCAAGTTCATTGATGTTGATGGTTTCTTGGTTGGTGTTGAAGGAACACAGCCAGAAAAAAAATCCCTACATTTACACTTCAGCTAAAACATGACAGCATTGAGCTGTTTTAAAGGATACTAATTTTCAAGGAAGGGAATGCTTCCTTTTTTTTTTTTATCTTCTTCTTCAAAGACAGTGACTGTGGACCCTGATCACCATAAGTTTTAGAGCAGGGGCAAGAAAAGGCTTTTGAGAAAAGATTGTACTATTCAAAATTTCCCCTGATTTCTCTCCTGAAGATTTGTAGCCTCTAGTGCATTTTAACTGGGAAGTTGTTTTTTTTTCAGTTGGTGACTCTGCTTGGAAAGCTTGAGTCAGTATTTTCAGGACTGTAATGACCTGTCCTCTTATCCATTAAGTGTTTGAGCCCTGCAAGGAAGCATGTACCTCCTGCCCTTGTCTAACGTCTTTGAATGTATTCCCTTTCTTACCTCTCCCCTAATCCCACATCTCTTATCCCTATTCTTTCAGTGCCTTATTTCTTGGAGCCCTTTTCCTTCCCCTCCTCAGTCTTGGAGAGAATTCAGAAAACTGGGAGTCTCTTTGCCAGTGGACAACTGTGCATTGTGTCCACCAGAGGAGAACTTGGGAGGAAAATCCACTCCCTGTGAATTGGGGCTGAAGTGCTCTCAGTAGTAGCAGATGCCCGTTTCTCTTTGCATGGAGGAGCTTGTGTGCATGCTCAATGTAGACAGAGAATTTAGCGCTTCATTTTGTTGTGGCTTAACGGAGATTTTTAAAAGCAAATTTTACAATTTATCCATATTTGAAACATCATAAGGCATTCCTCACTCTGAAAATCCCCTCAGCCTGGTTGTATCATCCAAATTTTCTTTAAAACCATGTTATATATCTAAGTGAAATCAACTTGCTTAGTGTTATCTGTATTACAATGATTTCAGTATGATCACCCCAGTGTCATTTTCAGAATGAGCTACCAGCATTGCTTTAAAATAATCTGTTTCTCCCCACCCCTCACCCCAAAGATCCTTCAATTACTAAAAAGTTTCAGCCTGAAAGTTTGTCCAACTAGTTGAAATAAATGCAATGGGATCTAAAAGACAGCCAAAAGAAACAGTGCCTGTGTGCTAGATTTTCACAGTATGGAAGGTTGTATCAGAAAACTTTGGGTATATTTGGTGATTCTTTCGTTTGCCCCAAATAAATTCATGCCAACCATAGTCTCTTGAAGTCATATACTATACAAGATCCCATACTGTTAAACTCTTTCGGTCAGTTCTGTATTATATATACAGAGCCTGACTGTACTCGATATTTGAAGAATTATGGGATAATTATATCAGTTTTCTTCTTGACCTTACCTGCCTTGTGGAGCTGCTTTTTAAGTTCAGAAGCAAAAGCCTTAACTAGCCAAGAGAAAACTGGATATTATTACTTTCCTGTGAGCTCTGTATGATTGTCAATTAAGTGGAATATATGTGTAATGGCTGCCAGTTGTATCAATTTGTGCAGAATTCCTGAGAAATGAGAGTAGAACACAGGGCATCCCCTACAATGAAATGTAAGACACAGAACGAGGGAGATGAAAATGAAGGAAGAGAGGAAGTCCAGAAAAAAACTGAAAGCACCACTCTGGCCACAAAGGAATTGAACTCAGAAATCCAAACTGCTTTCAGCAGAGATCACAGCCTCTGGGACAGAACTGTATTAGAAACAAGGGCATTCCTAAAACCTTTCTTGACTAGAAGCAAGATATTTTGATACAAGGTTTTGATTTTAATTGAATACAGCTTGTTCCAAGGAAGAAAAAGAACCCTTCCTAATCTGTACTTTACATAATCTTTTACCTCTCCATCCTGGTCTCTCAGTCATCCAATCTATTTTCTTACTGGAATTTATTTTTAAGGTCTTTTTTTTTTCTATTTAATAATCTGAAACAAAGTAAAGTCTAACTTGTTATTCCATAGCCTACTGAGCAGAATCATTGCAGCCAAATGGAAGGAATTTAGCAGTCGTATATTAAAATGTTGGGATGATATTAAGTTTCTTCATTGTGTGTATCAATACAATGCAGAGAAAAGGGGCACAACATCTGTAGTAAATAAGTGTCTGCAGTTCATAAGCGGTTTGCAAGGCATCGCTTACACATTAGTCAGCAGATTCATCTCAGCAGGAGATCTGGCTCTCAGGCTGTCCCAGTTTAGAGTTAACCTGTGTCCCTGCAATTCTGCAGATTTTGTTTGTTGTTTGTATAAAATGCTGGTGTCACCACTGGGTTGTGATGTCAGTATTGATGGCAGAACAAAGCCAAATGGCTGTCTCTCTTAGATGTTCAACTATTGGTATTGTCTGGGGAACTGTAAATCTTTGGATCCCTCCTGTAAATCAGGGTCCCTCCCTGCTAGGTGCTGCAGAGTCCAGCAAGGTAAATGGTTTCCTTAAGATAAGTTTATGGAGAAGCCCACAAATAGTTATTTGAAACAGTAGCATGGACATAATCATCATCTCAGGAATTCCTAGAGAGGGACATGCAGTTGGAAAGGACACAAAAGCTAACTGAGCCTTAGGCTAGCAGCTGAGGCAGGACCAGGAGCAGAGGAGCAGTGGTACGCTCTCCCTGTTTGCCATACAGGTTATGGCCTGTACACGTGTCAGCACAGTTCAGCATTATGTGGTACTGGAGCCAGGTGTCCCTCCCTGAGTGGAGGCTTCTAGCTGTGCAGGTCTGCACAGAAAATGAGAATGAGTTATGTATTTCTTATTCTCTGTCCATGTGAATCCTCTGTTGTGTATAAAGTAGAAAGTTGTTTAGTCTAATGCAGTTTAAAAAATTCATATGGCTTCATTGCTTAAATTACACATTTTTGCCTAGTTCTGTGCTTTGGTTCCATGCAACTGCTTCACTTGAAGAATGCACATGAGCAAAAAGTTGCTCCCCTGCCTATAAGTTAACAGTGTCATCCTCAGTCAGGGCAAGTGCTTCCTAGTGTTTTAAAATGCTGTCTTAGCTCCAAACGTTATTTGTCCTAAGGAGAAATACACTAGATTGATCTGTTACAAGTTAAGTTCCGTTTAATTTCTCTCTTAGTTACAGTGATGGTTTTCACATGAGATCAAAAAAATTATACATCTATATATAAGTTATCCTTTTGTTCTTTGTGTGCACAAGAACTGCTTTGTTAAGGATAGTTTACTTGGAAATAGTTTTGGAAGTAGGTACTACTACTGTTTAGTGAAGAAACAGGTACGTGAATATTGCTGTGCAGAATGAAGAGAATTACATAGGCTTGAAGTCAATAAAATAATAAGAGAAGGTGAGTAAAAGCCACTGCAACTGCTATTGGAAAAAAATTATAGAGCTAGTTCTTTAAGCTGCCAAGTGAAACAATGAAATGGTAAAGGTAGGATGATTACTGTAATTTATCTCTCTAGCTATCATTTAAGTATGTAGCCTCTGTAGCTCCTAAGAATCACAGGTCAAGGCCTTTCTTCTTCACATTTCAGGAATAGCCATCCAAAGTTTTTTGGTGAAGGGTTTCTATTTTCTATTTCAATAACCACTCAATAATGTGAGTGTAGAGGATGTAATCTATTGGTACCTAGATGCTTTCACATCTTGGACTATTTCATCCACTACAACATATATTCTAATAAGTTCTGAGCTCAAGAAATGTACATAATCCACTATATCAGTGCATGGTTTGAAGTACATACCAGGGGTATATTCCACAAATAGTTTTCCCATTTCCCCTAAAAATGCAATATTATGACCTTTTATGTTAGGTTTACTTATTTTGAATGACTTAGTAATTACTTAAAAAATGTGTGGTGACTCAGATTCACACAAGAATAGTCTATATGAGACATCACGTCATGACATATTTTCTCTCTACTGAATCTTGTTTAGCATGCTATAATTCTTTTGAATCCACAATCTGCTTTTTTTTTATTATTCAGAAGTTAAATAAACTTGTGCTGGATTTCGCTAGGGTAGAGCTTAGTTGTCAGCTGGGTTTAAACTACAACAACTTGTAGTACCAAAAATATACAGCTGCCTAGAAGTGACACAAATCTTGGTTTTCTTCTTAGTTACAAAGGGGCAAGTTAAGAGTAATTCCAGTGACGACAGTTGTGACACATTTAAAACTGACATAATTGCAGGAGAAATTAAGCCTGTAATGTATTTCAGAGACACCAAGTGCTCAGGAGCTATGGATGCAGGCATAATAATCACACATACATGAAATATTGTGGTTGGTGATTAAAAAAAAAAATGATGAGGAGTCAAGACTGCTTGAATATGTTCTTAGCTCTTGCACCAATAAGAGCTAAGTTCTGTGAACTTGAGTGTCGTGGTTTAAGCTGTAAAACACGCAGTTTGCTCACTCACTTCCCCCTCCTTCTTCCCTCCCACTCCAAGGGAATGGGGAGAAGAATTGAAAGAATGTAACTCTCACTGGTTGAGATAAGAACAGTCCAATAACTAAGGTATAACACAAATCACTACTGCTACCGCCAATAATAATAATGACCAGGGAAGTACAAGGGAAGAGGATACAACTGCTCACCACCCCACGATTGGGCTGTGAACTGAACTCTTCCGGGTTCCTGCCCTCAGTTTTTCCATCCTGGGCATGAAGTTCTGTGGTATGGAACACCTCTTTGGTCAGCTTGGGTCAGATGCCCTGTCTCTGCTTCCTCCTGGCTTACCCTCCTCCATGGCAGAGCATGAGACTCAAAAAGTCCTTGGCCAGACCAAAACGTTCTACGCAGTAACTGAAAACATTTGGTGTTATCAGCACTGTTCCCAGGCCGAAAGTCAAAAACACAGCTCTGCACCAGGTACCAAAAAGGAGAAAAATAACTGCTACTGCCAAACCCAGGACATTCAGCAAGAGGTTTATCTCTTTGTATTCTGTTTATCCAGGCATAATATCTTCCACCACTGCAGGGTAGCTCCTGGGGGGTTTGGATGTGCTGGAGAGAGGAGGCTGGCAGATGAGGCCACCCTCCTCTGTCCAACAACAAGGTAGCAGCCACTTAACTGCAGCCGTCTGCCACAGGACACCAGGGTTATGTCTCCCTCTCAGAAACCTCTACATCCTTCACAGATTTCTAACATGCTGTTTTCATGTTGCTTGGTGAAATACCATCAAACATGTCCTTAACATGACAGAACAACATACCACTCTGACTCAATAATATATACCATGTGACATGTCTTCAGGAGCCCCTAGGAAATGATAGAGCATTGTCAGTTGGTTTGGCTGGTTTTCATTTTGTCTAGCAAAAGTAGCACATTTGTAGCTCTGACTAGGAAAGTGTCAGCTTCACCAAGATTCATTAGCTATAGTAGGACTGTTTTGCTAGGCAGGTATTTACAAGCCTGCAGCTGCAGTTGTGGCTGGCTCTGTGTTACTGAAACAGTGTAATGAAGCCAATGAAGTCTATACAAATTACTTTGGCTAACTCATTTTTGTAGATTAAAAAAAATAAATTGATTTGTTCCTTCCACTGAGTAAAAAGTCTTTCATACAGAAAATGCTATGAAGAAATGTGTGCTGCTAAGGAAACTAAAACCTCAGATATAAAAAGGTGGTAAATGAAGGCTTACTTACTGCACTGAGTCCTGTTCTTGACCAACAAGATATTGCTCTTGCTGGCATTGTTTCTAGCAAAATCATCACAGGCTAAAGCTGGAGATGTGTGTTGATGGCAGGTGCAACTACTTTGCATCAAATGAGTCCATTCCCAAGATGTAGGAGATAGGAAACAGGGAGAATAAGTGTCCCTGTTCCAGGCAGAGGTCTTCACTCCAGAGCTGTGGTGGTGGGTAGTATGGGGTTTGGAATGAATTTATGTACCAAACACATCCCGTTGGTGATGGGTTGCAAATGTAAGGATTATTAGCATACTTTAAAAACACCAGGTTCCTTTGAAACAAAATTAATATGATTAGATTCCTGAGCACAGGGAAGCTGTGCTTTTAGGAAAAACGCAGCTTTTTTTTTTTTTTTTTTTGAAATAAATTGAGCACTGTAGGAGAAAGCAATGAAATGATCAGGAATACAGAACTGAAGGTCAATATTCAGACTCAGCATGCAGACAGAGTTTTTTTGCTGTGGGAATCTGACCCACCATGATTAGTGTCATTTTCTCTCACAAGAAGTGATGGAGCAATGAACAGGAGCAGCAGGGAAAGAGAAAGTTTAGGAAAATAGCAGTATCAATGGCAATGCATGGATGAAACCAGTATTTTTGATAAATATTATTGATGTTTAAAAAGTGAAAGAATATCACTTTGCAAAAAGGAATATCATAGATATATCAGAGGACTCAGTTCTACAGAAGTAATAAAAAAATATTCAGAAATAAGTTGTCTTATGAAATAATTTAGGATTGTTTTGAGCAACTGAAGTAACCAAAAAAACACAGAGATACCGTGAAAGAATTTACAGATCAACAGTTAGTTTAAATGCCATCTGAATAAAAATTGAAGTTGCACACCCAACTCCTAGCCTTTCTTGTTCAACTAAACTAAAGATTTTTTAATTCCATCTCTTGCCTGCAGCAGTTTGTCTATTCGTATAAAGCAAAATCATGGTAGCTAAAAGCCAAGGACAGTTCATAGGTCTCATTTTATATATACAGATGTTGAAGTGCACAATTACCTGAAAATCCTGTCTTCTCACCCCAGTGCTAGAATATTCCCCCTCCACACTAATTTTTGCCCCCACTTACAGTCCAGCTAAATCAAAGGGACTTGCCAAGATTCTTTTGGGCGACTTTGATACCTGAATTTCCTGGATCCAAGGTATTAGTCAATATGAAAAATCCACAACTAAGAAAGGTTTCAGACCTTTTAGATGTCTTCAAAAAAATTTGACCCTGGCATTAAGAATTTCTGGGTCACAGTGGGGTTGCTCTCCCAGTCTAAAACTAGGTCCTTTTCCATTCTATTTTAGATGTACTCTAAAAAAAGAAATTAAAAGTCTGTATAAGCAAATACAGTAATTTTGAATAACTAAAAGTGAAAATAATAGCTCGCAAATTTAGCATCCGGTAACAGCATGAATGCTAGTATGAAATCTGATGGATCAGTTTATTCATTTTGCCAATAGGTGGTGCTACTATTTTTACATTCAATACTAATCTACTGCAACGCATACCGTCTGCTCCGATAAACATGAACATGGAACAGTTAGCTTTTTCCAGTAGTGTTTCCCAGAGTAAAATGACACATGGATATGTAATAACTTTAATAGTAGCAAATAAAAGTAGATATAACAGATTGAGAAAATACAATCTTTTTCATAGTTAAATAAAAAGTTTCAAGAAGTAGTTACATAGAAAGATAAAGAAAATTATACCTGTGCATAATATTGTTTGGAAATATCCCACCTGTGCTTTTGCTGATGATTTTTCAGTCATATAAAAGACATCTGTGTTTTGGTGAAAACATGACACAACACAGATGAAAGACAATGAGAGAAAAGACTGTAAAATAAATATGGACCCAAAATGAGAATTTGGTGTTTTCATTTTAACTTTGTTATCCAGCTGTGCATGATACAAACCTGCTAATTTTACGTTGTGGAATTTGATATTTCTCTCTGCAGTATTTGGAAGGAAGGTACATGGCTGAGCACTTTGTAACAGGACAGACATTCATTTCAGTGTTTTCATAAATACAGTTTTCCTCCTAAGCCTCCTATCACTTGGCAGATTCACAGGGTAGTTCTACAATATGCAAAATATTACATGTATCAGAGTTGGCAATGCAATTTGGGGCTTTATTACACTGTACCTAGCAGATTAGAAGGCAATTTAAGATCAAAATGAGGTTTCAGACTGTGATGTTTACACTTGAACCTGTTGCTCCTCTGTGGTAGTTTTGTGTCACACACTCCTCTAAACTTTAGGAGGAGCCTTGCAAGAGCTGAGCACAGTACTGGGCACAGAGCATCTCTCATGGTGAAGGCTGCCCCTGTGGTTTTAGGCCCTGTAATTGTGTTAAATGTCTTCAACAAGCTCAGCTGTGCTCCATGTGGATAGACACTATCTTCTGCAGCAAAAACATAGCAGTAAGTAGGCAGCATGTGATTCAAGTCTGGTGAAACATTGCATCTAATGAAGTTTGGAGGAAACAGATGTGTCTTAGACACACACATGTTCTGTGAAGTACACTTTCCAAGCATTTGACCCAGTGTAGTGTGGCTCTGGGACTGCAGTGGTAATTTTAGAGGAGATAGATTGACAGCTCCTGATACCAAAGACCTTTATTTATCTTTATCACAGGTACAGTGCAAGGAACAGGCAGAATTATTTATTATTACTTTTCAGAAATCTATTGTGCATTTATTTACTACCCATTTACAAATCATACCTCAGTAGTCATCTGGACAACTGCTGCTGGGGTAGGAAAGGAATTTATTTAGATTGCCAATGAAACCATCAGGAAAACTTTAGCTGTGGTGCAGACACCTCTCGGTGTCACCTGTACTTTTGGATAGAGGTCTTAAACTCATTTACTGTGCCTCTGATGGGAATCAAACAGATTTCAAATTGTAACGGTTGTCTTCCTGGACTACATTTTAAACAATCTCATGCTAGTGAAAGGCGACTTTTTAATCCTGAGACTTAAAAAAAAAAAAAAATAAAAAAAGAGAAATGTTACTTTTTTTTTAGCATACTCTCTCTTGTGTGTTTTGTTTATGATAGGAAAGCTATTTAATCAATAACTTTTCTGTTTAACATCTAACATGTCAGAGGTATTAGACTGAGGAAAAATGCAGAAACACCAAAAAGAAAGCAAATAGTAAAGTTGGTACCAATGAGCACATGCTTTCTGTCTCTGTATATGCATAAATACATGTGTGTAAATACACATACGAAAAATAAACCATCAAATAAACAGTTCTAGCAAATACTACTCACAGTTGTTTCCACAAAAAGTAATGGATTTATATTTTTTTCTTTGTGTTAGTTGTCCCTTACATTTGTTTCATCATCATGTTGTTTTAAGAGAAAGTATGCAGTGGATCAAGTCATGTAGCTAATAAAGAGACTTCTTATGCTCATCTGAATTTAGGATGATAATTGTATCTAGCAACTGAGGAAAAGAAGCAGAAAGGGAAAAGATGCCTGCTTCCATACCCTCCTTCTTAGAACAGTTTATGAATGAAATTCAATAAAGGCAGGTATTCTTTGAGGTAAAGAAGTGATAGCAAAGTGTCTGGCTGACAATAGGAAGCCAGGAATATAAAATTAATATTCAGTCTTAGCCTATTTTTCCTCTCTGGCACTACATTTAAATTATTTTAAACAGCTTTTATCTTTAAATAATAGCTCCATGCAGAATTGCAAAAGCCTTGTCCTACACACTGATACTGATGATATAAGCACTATTAAACAAATTAATTTGAAATTTTATGTCTGTGTCATTATCATTCTTCTTGAATGAAAAGTGGATCAATGAGAAAATACTTCTCAAAGTCCAAATGATATTTCCTGAAGACTAAACAGCATGCAGTGAGCTGATTTTAAATGCTGTAAGCATGAAGAATGAACATCTTTACTACAAAAAACTTGAAAATTGTTCAAAAATCATGCAAAATTTTCCATCCAACTGATTGATTAAAGAATGTAGAGAATACAGGCTTCCAAGGAAGATGCAGTTTGTAAATATTTCAGGAAAGACAAAGATAGTCTTATAAACTCCTTGTGTTTACAGCTGGTCAAATAATGTTCTTGGAGTTACATGAATAATGGAGGGGTGCCTACAAACCCAAGTAGAAGTTTTACATGGAAAAGAGGCAAAGTTGCCAGCTAGAATTAGGAAAATCAGCTCTTTTATTATTATTATTTCCTATGCTTACATTTGCATAAGGATTTTCCTATGATATATGCTTTTAGAAAATACTCCTGATTTGGATCATAATGGCATGACTTGCTGCTTGTATGGGTTGCAAACTTTTATTTTCCATGGTACAGAAAGCTGTGTTCAGAAACAACATTTGCTTTCCTGAATAACTGGCAATTTTATGTGCCAGTTAGTTATAGGTGAAACTGATATGAAAAATATCACATCGATTTGGAGATGTTTTATAAATCCTCTTGATGTGATCTTGAATGAATATAATTTTGCCTTCAGTAAACGTATCAATAAACGATTAGCTCACAAAGTTTGGAGTCCTGTTGATTCCCAAATTCCTAAGTGCACTGAACTGGTAAATGAACTTCATTTCCCTCTGGAAAAGCATTTCTTATCTGACACACTGGTAGGGAATGTGTCTGGAGTGGTATGTTTGCTGCAGTGTGCTCCTACAAAAAGTGTCCATGGGACCACAACAAATCTTGTCCTCCAGCCAAGGCAGTGCTCCATAGCAGGAGGAGAGGCTCCTGCTTTCTCTTCCTTGAGCTGCTGTAGTAATGAAGCTCCAAATTTTGACACTATGAAATGTATAGAATATAGCTGTGCTGAAGAGGGGGAAGTTCAGAGAGCAGGCTTGATGCAATTTTGCTTACGCTTATGATAATGGCTGGACAAAAATAAGAATTTGTGGTGCCTCTCCTGTCATCTGGAGCACTGAGCAAAAGGCTGAAAGTTATTACTGACTGTCATTCCCCACAGCACCCCTTGAAGGACAAAATGTAAATGTCACTGACTCCTTTTAAATCAACACAGCTTCTTGACTTCAGTGAAGTCAAGTTGATTTACACAAGCTGATAATTTGGCTGTTTCTTAAAAGCATGAGTTCTGAAATCTAATGCTTGGTGGACTCACCCAGCACTATTGGAAATCAGCATGACTCTTGCCATTGACTTTATTGGACAATGGCCCTGGTGAGTTATCGCCGAATGTTGTGTCCTGCAACATACCAGACAGCAATCAATAATGCTCCATCACATAGACAGAAAGTTTGCTGTTGCAAGAATGATTTACCATTTTTTACCATCTTACACAACTGGTGAATTTCCAGCTGTGTGGTGCCTTTTTAATGTCTTTTGAATCACCTGCCCACTTGAAAGCATGACAAAATCACTCATCTTTATGTTGGTGATTGCTTCAGAAATGCTGTAGTCTCACACTTCAAACACTAATTTTATTCGAATATAAAGGATATTATCATATAAGCATAAATATATATTGTTAGTTAAGCATTCCTTTTATCTATTCAAGAGAATTTCGTAATTACCAGATGAGAATGATATTGTGCACTGAGTAGATTTCAGGATTATAATTGAAAGTAGCAGACTTCAGGATTACAATTGAAATAGTATAGCACTGCCTTAATATCATAAAATGTCTTTATTTTTGTTCTTTGGAATTTACTAGGGTGACAATATAAAAGAAAATCACTTCTTAAAATCTTAGAGCCTTAAGATTTATTTTAGATGTCTTTATAGTTGTGTTTATAGTTGTTGTTTTAGAAAGGGAATGTGGATTTCTGTTTTTCTATTGAAACAAAGATAAAGCCTTGCTACAGCTTTACCCTGAGATACTTCGTTTTGGCTGGTGACTTAAAAACCAGGAAGGTTTTTAGTAAAAATAAATATGATAAGCTCATGTTTTGTTTTATTTATCTTATCTTGTATTTCATGGCTTTATTATTTTGTTCATTTTATATTTTGAGACATGAATTCCCAATCTCTGGGCATGCCATGGTAGTGCTGGGAGAAATTCCTTAAAAATATCTGATAGGTGGGATAGTCTTTTGCTTTGTTTTGTTTCTGAATTTTTTTAAAGATCACAAAAGACATCGACTGTATGAAGTTATTAGTTCCTCTAAAGATTACTGTTCTGAAAAAGCTGGAGAGCCAGAATCATTATTTTATTCATGAGGAATAATCAATGTTTCATAGAGATAAGTTGGATTTTTATAAATATCACTGTGACCATAAGGAAACTTTTTAAACTTAAGAAAAAAAATATATGATGCTAGTAGTTTCTTCAGCTGCGTTTGAAGTTCACTTGATTAGAAAGAAATAACTCAAAGAAATAGTTATTAAGGATGGTAAAATACATGCATACATAGAGCTATGCATAAGCAATTTCCAGAGGCACTACAGGATTTGGTTTCCTCCTTGGTTCCTCGCTTCAAC
>JAOEHX010059570.1:0-24045 GCA_025448015.1 Bolborhynchus lineola
GGCAGGATCACCTCCCTCGACCTGCTGGTCATGCTTCTTTTGATGCAGCCCAGGATACAGTTGGCTTTCTGGGCTGCGGGTGCACACTGCAGGCTCATGTTCATCTCTTCATATTTGTTTAACTTAAAATATAATTTCCCATTTTTTTCCAAGTTTTAAAAATTAATCAAGCATTTCATATACCTCAAGCCAAGCTGCAGAAAACATTTACAGCTTGAGAAACAGCAACTTTGAAAAGCAGGTGAGAGCACAGAGTTGTCCAGTAATTCTCTGAAGGAGGGTGCCAGAGATCTGTAGAAGAGAAAGAAGCTCTAAGAACTGCGTTATCTTCTGCCAGACAACACCTGATCCCACTACAAGAAACAGACTCCTGAATGCTTATATACCCCAGCCAAGTAGTGGTCCACCCCTGTCGTTCCAGTACTACATTGAAACCTAAGAGATTTACTTCTTGTAGCCTTGATAGTTAACAGCCAGATAATTCTTTCTTTCTGACAGTTAGAATTTCCAAGATCCTTATTGGAACAATCTTGTTGGATGCAATGCCAGGATGGTCAACTGTTCTCAACGTTTTAAAGCAGCCTGCACAATTCTACAGCAAAGAGATAATTCCCTTTTGCCTTTTCTAACATAAGTGAAAGCGTGAAAAGAAAGCATTCATGCCCTAGTAAATGCTCCCAAAATATTTCCTTCATATTTGGATCCCCTGCTGTTAAACTGTACAGGATTTCTCCATGAAGCTTGCTCATTTGAGCAATCTGAGTTGCTCTCTACAACAGTTCTACAAAGACTTGGAGGAAGAGGAGAAAACATGAGCCTCATAATGAGATCAGAAGTGAAGGACCTCAGGAAACTTGGGAACAATTCCTAATGTAGCACAGATCAAGCCTGGACATGGTCCTGGTGTGAGGTGGCAGCTAAGTCAAAATTGATCCCAACGTGACCCAGAACACATCTGGCCATGGCAGCTGGGAGATGTGCTCAGGATACACCCACCACTGATGAACTACAAGTAATGTAACCCAAAATATTCTTTCAGTGCCATCTACGCAGAGGGGACACTCACACTCACCATGTATTGGAAATGGACCCATGAGCTCTCTGGACATCTCTCCTTTTTAAATGGGATATTAACTCCTGTAAAGAAGTCACTAATGTGACTCCCTCATAGTCCTTCCCCTGACGTAATGAGGAAAAACATTTATTTCTTTTTTATATTCCTTATCTAATTAGACTAGAAGTCCTTGGAGGAAAGTTTCTTACCACTATGGTGCTGCCTAGAAGCTCTGCTTGTCAAAATCACTCTACCTTTTACATTATAAACCACAATTTTCAGCTGCTTAAACTTTGCCAGTTTTTTATCATTTAGTCTCACATTTTCCCTTAAAAATGCTTATTTTAATTTAGGCTGCATTATCTTCTGGTATGAGGGGCAAAGAAAGAGAAGAAGAAATGTTAAGTGGTACAGTCAAGACTTTGAAGAAAAAAAGCTGAGGGAATGACAGTAGACAAAATAATAGTGCATATTTTGGAAAGGCATCTTTATTTTAAAGCCATGATGCCACCAGTTATGGACCATAGCATTCTCTTTTTGCAGAGTTCTGGCCCTTGGCTATTGCCAGCTCTGTGGAAATCAACTCAAATTTGACTAAATTCTAAGCCCTCAAAAACCTGCAGCTTGTTTTTGTTAGATTTCTCGTCTATTCTGAGCAAGGTTTTTTTTCCCTGCAATGTCAAATCTGAACTGCTGTTCTGTTTAGTAGGTCCTGACAGACCTACAGACTGAGAGAAATGGGACTGTTTGCTGTGAATCCCCTTTGCCAGTTTCACAGTGGCAGTGCACAGGAGAGCACTGAGCTTAAGATGAAGGGGCTGTGGGACTAGGAAGCTACAAAGAACGTGGCAGAAGGGAAAGCAGGCATACAGCTGTAAGTTGCTTGGTGATGAAGGGCATCTAGACCTGAACTGGGAAGTAGACTGAGACAGGAGATGGAAGTGGACTGGGAAGATGATTCCGGAGAGGTGATACTGACTCAATGGACAAGGCAATGGGAATGACAGATATGATAAGGGGAAAGCAGGACTAAGTGCATATGGAGAGTAATCATGAGGTATGAAAGTGGCTGGAGTCATAGTCACAAGAAAAAAAGCTCCTCTGTCTCTGTCAGACATCAACATTCACCACCTCTCAGTTAAGAGAAAAGGGCTGTGAAGCCCACACTGGCTAAATGTCCTGCATTGCCTACCACAGCAAGTGGCAATTTATTACTTCTGTGTGAGATGCAGCTAGTTTGAGAGTGATGGAAGAGGTCTGTGTGGTGCAGTGAAGGGTCTCAAACATCCTCTGAGCTGGGCAATGACATAATTTTCTTTTCTTTCTCCCATTTAAAAATCTCAGGAGGTATTACTGGCCATGCAAACACACATGCAGGCACATACTTTGCATAAATAATTGAGCTGTCTAAAATCAATTTTTTTTAAAGGAGGGCTTTCCAAATTCTTATGCCTCTTGGTGCTCACATGAGATCTGAAGCTGTGACTATTTTGTTGGCTATATGCCTCAAACACCATAGGATTTGGAAAAATCAGAACTAGATGCCTCAAGTAAGGCACATGAAGTCTGCCTGTAATTAATATCTACTTCTGTCTCCCTCGCTTTACTGTGCATGCAGCTGCTGCTCCGAAGAGAGCACTCCATCCCGACCCTTGACTGACATGTGTGACTGCCGAGCTGTGACAAGCCTGCAAGGTCAGATCTGGACCCTAGGGGAAACTGTCTGTCCCCCGTGTGCTGCGAGCGTGCCACTTCGCAGCCTCCCTAAAGAGCCTTCGCACCTCGGTCCTCTCCCACCTAAATGCGTACCCCCTGAGAGCAAATCAAGTCTTGATAACTTAGGACTCCCTGGTATCACTACTGAATCATGGGGATCTACCTCTGCAGGCTGGCAGCAAGTCGCAGGTCTCAGGGGAGGAACGGGGAACTCTTCCATTGATAAAATTGCAGTAGAAGGGTTTCTTTCAAGCAGCCTAGGGGAGGAAAACCTCTGGCCGTTCTCAGTAAGGAAATAATAAACCATCTCTATTTGGCTCCTAAAAGATACGTAGGAAAAAGGCAAAACCGTCGGAAGGTTTCACCTAGCATTTACGGCACGTGTAGCGGCAGCCCCGCTGCGACACGCATCTCCCCGGCGTACCCTGCTCCGGCCAGGGGCACGCAATGCCCGCTCCTGCCGAGCCAGTAGACCTGCAGGCCCTCTGCGATGCCCTGCTGCCGGCCCCTGCCCCTTAGGGCTCTGCTCTTCGGTTTTTGCCCCGGCCAGAAACCTGGCTGCCTCGGTTCTTGCTCCTCTCCCTACCTCCATGGTGCACCGGCGGGGCGCGGCGGGCGGGCTGCGGTGCCACAGTCGAGGCCCACCGGGAATGTGTCGGAGCGCATCGAGGAGCTTCCCATTGCCTCCCCCAGCTCCAGGGGCTGCCAGTATTTGCATGTTAATTCATCAGGAGGCGTGGGGTGAATGAGCTCTGTGGGGGGAGCAAACCGGCGCCCCCCCGGGAGCACCGGGGAGGGTTAATCGTCGAGGACCTGTGGGTCTGGGAGGAGAAAGCGGAGGCCGGGCTGGGGAGGGAGGAGGATAAGAGAAAAAGGGGAAGAGCGGCTCGGTGAGGTCGCACACCGCCAGCCTCCGCAGCTGTGGCAGTGCCTTCGCGCGGGCTCTCGCCGGCGCGGATACTGGAGTAGTGTGAGAGGATTCTCCCTTCCTGTCCCAATCTTTTCCTCCCGCTTCTCCCGCCAGCGGGGAGACGAAGCGGCAAGGGAAAGAGCGATTCCCAGGGCTAGCGAGTAGCCCGTGCGAGGCAGAGGGAGGCGCGGCGCCCCGAGGGAGGCGGAGGGGTCCGGCTGATCCCCCCGGCAGTGCCTGCGCGGAGAGACGGCGAAAGGGGAGAGGCTGAGCCTCGGGAGCATCTCCGAGCCGAGGCTAGCTCTCGAGTAGCGAGGGAGGGACACGGAGAGAGGGAGAAACTGCCTCCTCCCTGCTATACACCCGTCCCCAAATTAAAAGGGCTGCTGTAGGGAAAAAGAAAATAGAAGAGCCAAGCTGGGACCTCCCAGCCGGAGCGATTGAAAAGGAGCCAGAGTAGGCGTCGGGGAGGGGGAGCGACACCCCAAGGAGAGTCCCCCTCCTCCGCTTCCCGGAGCCGCTCCGTGCCCGCCGGCGCTGCCTCAGGATGTGGGTGCCGCTGCTGCTGCTGCTGCCGGAGCTCCTGCCCGCCGTGCCGGCTCAGAAGCTCTCCGCCCTCACGGTAAGCCCCCCCTCCGCCGCCGGGCGCTGCTCCCCCGGGGCTCACCTGAGCTGGCCGGTGATTTTCCCCGGGCAGCGTGCGGCCCTTGGCTGCCGGGAGGCGGGTGGAGGACAGAGCCCGCAGCCCGGCGGGGAGCCCTGCCGCCGCTTGTCCCGCACCACGGGGCGTGGAGAGCGGCTGGTTTCGCCGCTCCTGCGCGTCTGTCCTTGGGAGCCTACGGCCCGTGGCAACTAAGTGAAAGTTTACTGTGGGTCTCCGCAAAGCGTCGGGCCAATGTTAATGTCCGTGTTAGTGCTTTTATTTTCCCGAAGCGGAATAGTGCTGCAGTGAGGTCTGCTTTTGGACCGTCTTGGGTTGACCGATTTGACTTATTTTTAATTATAAAGCGACGTGAAACAAGCCTGTTTGGCTATTCCAGGCTCCGTGGTGCTAAACATGGAACTCTGCTTAGAGATGGGTGAGCCAATTCATTAGGCTTGCTAAATAAGCCATAACCACTTCTCTAGCCAAGACCTGAGGTTTGCAGCTAATAGCTCGGTTCAGTCTTGTAGAGCTTGCAGTGTTTGTAAAGCTATAATTAATGCAATCTGTAGAAATAAAAACATTTTCCTTAAATGTGTTTTTAAACAAGTGCTTGAGTAAACATAACGGACAGCTAATACCTCTTGAAAGTGGTAAAACCAGCTGGTTTTAAGTGTTTTGGTGAGGGCTCTACCCTTTGGAGTTTCTTATGCTAAAGCTACAGGCAGTTGCAAAGTGAAATAGACTCTGTTTTTGTCTAAGTCTTTAATAAAAATTCTGTAAAATACTGAGAGTTGGTTTCTTCTATTTTTTTAAAATTATTATTATTTTCTTTTTTCCCCCCTTTTTGAGTAAGGGGGGCTAGAGAAAGCTCAAGGACACATGGCAGTAGGGGGGTGGCTGAGCTGATCATACCTGAAATACTTGAGAAAATGTTTTGCCTCCTTGCCTAATGTTTTTGGGAAATGATTTGTAGATTTGAAGCTGCTAACCGAAAACCTTGGAGGAATGAGTTTGCTCCATGAAATTTGTATTGTGTGGCATTTGAAAGTGTGGGACAGGTGAAGTCAAGCGATTCTCATCTTTTTAAGTACCTCATTTGACACACTCTTAGGCTGTCAGGTGATATGTACTATTATATTTAATGGGTTAACATAGCAATTTAATTCCAAGCTCACTTTAACAAATGTGCAAGCAGAATTTACAAGAGGTTAAATGTTATACTCTTCCTTCTGTACATAAAAAAGTTCTAAATATCAGCTATAATAATAAGTTTTGCTCCCAAAACATAATTTGTCCAAGTGTGAAATAAGGCTGATTGTGACTGTTTTATCATCTTTAACTGTTCCATGACCCAAATGATGCCAAAATCTTTTAACAGATGTATATAAATCACTGCTGAATCTAACTGTCATTTGGCAAGTGGCTGCCTGCCTCACAAAAGGGAACAAAAATCTGACCAAGGGCAGTTGGGCAAACTCTTTAAAAATAAATGTCATGGACTTGTTCAGATGTATTTGACTTCAGCGTAAGCTGAGAGATGCCTGAAGTCCCTCTATTACCTCTTTCACCCATTCAGAGTGTGTGTTGTTCATCCCTGTACCGTGTAGTAGTGTGCATCTTTACGAACCATGCACAGAAAGGTGAATCCTGGTGGATTCTCCTCCTGCTGCCAAAAAGGTAATGGCTTTGGAGATGTTATGCTTTTGGGCTGAATTAAGCTTGAACATCTCCATGGGGGTAGCTAGCTTTATTAATAGAGAACTCTGGTTCTCCTGTTTTTCTGCTGCCTGCACTCTTCTTTCAGAGATGTCTAGCCTGCATGAATGCTAGCCGACATTAGAAATGCTTCCATAAATTGGATAATGAACAGACACCCGCAGGAAGAAAACAGCACACATACAATACACTTACACACACATACTTTTTTCATCTTCTGGCAAGACTAAACTTTGAATGAGGCAGGTTTATTTCTACTGTTTGTCTACTTTCCTATTTAAACAACAGCAACAAAACAGCAATGCTATTACAGCAACAAATCCACAGCAGTAAATTATTCTTTACTCCTGTAGTCAATTAGCTTACAGCTCACAGAGTGCATAACCCCTTTCCACATGCACCTTTCTTAATATTCATGGATAGTATCTGCAGAATTCTAAGGAAAAATAAGCCAAGGCTGTGTAGAAAGACCAAGAAACTGCATGACTTTTATCACCTGCTGTGCCACTGTGTGATGACAGAAAATTACCGTTCTTTTCTGCATAACAGATAAAGATTTGGGGTTTATTTGTGGTAAGAAGAATTAACAGAGGAAGACTGATATTTTCACAAATAACTAGAGGCCATGGGGACAAAGCATGTTTCACTGTAGACCTGAGTTTCATGAAAACCACAGGATGATATGGGGTGGGTGAGCACATCCCTGATGGTATCACACTGTCATGAGTATAGGCAGCTTGCTTGCCAAGTGGTGGAAATATCAGAGGCACAGTCTCCTTAACTGTGGTGGTAAATCTGCTATAAGATGAACCTTAGTGATGACACAATAATAAATTTAGTTTCCTCTAGCAAAAGCGTCTCTAAAGTTAAGGTCATCTTCCAAAAGATAACTGCATGAATCAGAGTTTTTTTCCTTGCCTGGGTGTTGAACAGCTCTGGGTTCTAAGCACGACAGCTGGTCAGGGATCAGGGTGTCAGTGTCTGTCTTTATGTATATTTTCATCTGTCTGAGCAGATTTCTGTGCTGTTTCAACTTTCATGTCCTTGCTGGATCCAGAAGTAGAGCAAGTATTTGCCATGGTTCAGCCCTAGCTGGCAACTACGTAGCATGCAGCCACTCACTCAGCCCCCCTTCTCTGCCACTACACCCTCTCAGTGTTGTAAACCATGGCATGTAACTTCCATAGTAGACTTTCAGTAGTTTACAGAGCTGTACCCTGTTTTGTCAGGAATAATATTTTTGCATTTCACTGAGGCAGAAGTACTCAGAACAGCCACCTATGTCTGTGTTTCGGGTAAATAAGTGATTGTCAGATGTTGGAAGTTTTGCGGTAGTTCACTAGCAGGACATTAGTTTTCATGCAAAGAACACGTCCAAGAGATTCCTGATTGCCTAGCATGTGGCTGTGGGTCTGCAGGGACTGATGAGCATATGGCTTCCTATAACCTTGATGATAGCCATCAGGACAATTTAAGGCAGGTGGATTCATCAGAGTAGTCAGAAAGTAGTTGAGATGCATCAGTCAGTCTAGAGTCTGGTCCCCTGGTCTTTACAGCCATAGCTAAAGTGAGTGTATGAGTGTTGTAACATTTCTTTCTCTGCTCAAACTGTGGGCCCAGTCAGCACTCACTTGGGTTTCTGTCTGTGCACCAGGGTAGAGGAGGAACATGAGGGATGAGCTGATGCACACCTGAATCTTCATTTTGGAGTCAGGATGTGCATCAGTGTCCAAGAGTTTAGAAGATCTTATGGGTTGAGTGGGTTAAAGGTAGCCCAACACGACTTTGAGTTTGTTGGCCCCTTGTCATCTGTTAAAGTTGCTCCTAGACTCTGATCTCCTGAATAGGAGCATATTGCAACGATAAAAAAAGTGAGGTGAAACAGTATTCCACTTCTGAATTGCTAACGAGCCACAGTTACAAAGATACAGCCAAAGATTGTTACTTAGTATTATATTTATTGTTATTTCAAATAAACAAACATTGGCAACAGAACAATGGCTTTCATTCTGGGAAGGTAGGCTGAGAGCAGTCTCATAAGAACCAGTAAGATCTGGAGGGACTCTAGCCAATTTGGCTGCTCCTGATTTTTCTTCCCCTTGTGTCAAATACTAATGTAAAACATTCTTACATTCCAAAAAATACCTTAAGTATCCTGTCCTTTTACCTTGTTTCTGGAAAGGCAGGTAATAATCTCACAATTCTTGTAAAGTGTGAGAATGTTTGTTCAATGCTGAATTTTTATTCTGATCTGTTACATGCACAGTTTATTTCTGGATGTGTGAAACCGATGAGAGCTGAGCCTTACTAACGTTATTAGAGGAATAGTCATGTCTTGAAGATACAGGTATTTTTGATTTCAAACACAGTGTTTTAAAGAAAGCCCATTTTGTTCTTCAAATAACTAAGTTACCAACACACTTACTTTGTTTATGCTGTATTTTTGGAACCATCAGCTTATCTTGTATCTCAGTTGCAGTGTTGTGTGTGCATGTACTTGTACAAACAACAGTGCTGCTTATTTTAAAATCTTGATGACTTAATCTACAAACTATCTAATTTTATTCTTTCAAAGCCATGCTGAACCGTGTGTCCTTCTCAATACAATTTTGATCCTAGCTCTTACAAAGGAATAAAGTTTGCTTGAAATAGCTTCTTGAAATGAACACCTCTGCCTGTTAAAAGTTCCTTTCATCAGAGGCTGAAAATTTCAGGGAACAATTGCTTCCTTTTTCTCCCTTGGCACATTCTTTGTGAGTATTCAATAGCATTTAATGCATTGGATAGCTTCCACAACACTCACCAATAAGATGGACCACTAAGGTAGTTCAGTAAATGGAAGCTAAACACAATCAAAGCTTTCCAAGTTAAGGACCTATTTGGATGGCGTCTGCAAACACAAACATTTGGAAAAGTTACTCTAATTGTGACTGAAAAACCAAGACCATAAATAAAACTGTAAGTGGCTCCAGATCCTACCAGCATTGTTACTGCAAATGGGCATTGGTACAACGAAGGGTACATCAGCTCTGAAAATAAACCACTTTCAACAATGCTTCCTTCCAATAAACTCTCAAGACACTTCTCACTGAAAAAACAAAAACAAAACCTGGGAGAGTTATTATTGAAAGAGTCAGCAAATCTTTTGATCAGGGGTTAGAAGTAATTTTTCTGCATTCAGCCAACATAAACTGTACCTTATAATGTGAAAGACTTAATGGAGGTGGCAGGTTGACTGCACACCCATATGATTTTAAAACTGGAATTCAATAGGAGAAATGAATGTGGGTGGGGAGGCAAGAGAAGGACTGAGGAAACAAACAAAAAAGTAGATCATGCATATTTTGGCCAGTTATGGTGTTTTCATCCATTCCCTATTGACCACTGAATACCTCAAGGAACAGCTGTATGTATTCCTTGAGAGCTGGTAAGCTGCAAGATTTGGTTCATTTTGAGAAGCCTCCAAAGTTTTAGCTGCTATCCAAAACCTATCTGAACCCTGATCATTTGGAAGTTGGGCTACAAATCTTTTCAAGTCCTGGCTCACTCAGGACGTTGCTAGTGTTTCCATTTCTTCAGCCAGACCAGCCTCACCACAGGCACAGCCATTTTCATGGTATTTTGGTACTTCCATTTCCTGTCAGGCCTGAGACCAGGAAGTGCAGAGGCGCCTGAAAATTAAAAACTGAGTAAGAAAGAGTTGGGATCAAAAGCCTATTTTTGAACGGCAAATGAAGGTCTGAGTTTGGTTTGAGAATGGCATTTTCTATCTGAACAAATTCATATGTTCTTGTAGAAGCTGCAGGACGATTGGAGGTTACATTTTTCAAAACACAGGGGTTTCCAAATGTTTAGTGTTTTCTTTAGGAGAATACCCCGAATGCTTCGTAATTTTCTGGTTGAGTCAAAATCGTGTTTTGAGGTAGATTTTAAAATGTTCCGATGAAAGATTCATGATGAAGATCATTTCATGATGAAGAGCTGGAATGCTTTCTTCAGAAATAACATATCCAAAATGGTTTTTGACTGTGTGAATAATGCCCTCCCCTCCTCTGCCCCTCTACTGTCTTCTACAACAAAATCCTGGCAATGCCAATCATTTTGGCCTCTATGGCCCCATGTAGTCTCATGGGATATGCTTCTGTTGATGTTTCTCTAGCCACTTCTGGTTTTTAATTGATAAACACTGCCTTCATATTTCCCTACAATGATAGGTAAAACACTTTCCAGTGCAACATGAGCCATGATCCTGAAAAGAGGAAATACTTCAGGAAAAAACTTGAAGTTCACAATCCAAATATTACATAGAATGATTAATGCTGTTGGAAAAGGGAGGATAACTTAAGACGCAGCAATAAATTTTCCGTAAGCAAAGAACCAAGCAAGGAAGAGCAAGTATAACATTTTTCCCAGCACTTTCCAGATCTTTGCCTAATTGCCCCATTATGTAGGGATTTGGTCCAAATTACAGCCAGTGGTGTGTTCCAGTGGTGTGTATGGAATACAAGGTTTCAAACTGGTTATGGAGAGGTGAAAGCTACCCGAAAGCATATGGTTTGGCATTTAGGTTGATATGGTAACACTTAGCAGGAGAGGGTTTCCTAATATAACTATACCAAATTATGAATGGTCTTCAAAAAAGCAAAGTTAGTGTAGTGTCATGTTTTAATCACAGAACTCGTGAAGTAAAGTTTGTGTGGAGTCACTCCCCTAAACACAAATTTTAGCCAGTTCTTGCAGAAGAAATTGCATTGAGCTAGTAACTGCCCTTCACTGATTTTTTTTCTCCCCTTTCTAATTTATTAGCTTTTAAAAATGATCACTAAGTATTTCATCAGCTGCTGAGAAGCCAGGCTGATAGAGAATACATCGTAAAATTCTTGTTGAGATGAAAAGAGAAAACATTTCCTGAAGGCTATCCTTTCCAGCTCTCTTCCTGGCTTGCTCAGTGTGCTGCTAGAAAACTTGCGCAAGAATGTTTACCTCATATCTACCCAAAACCTAGGGCTTTTTTCCTTTCATTTACTTTGAGATGCTTGTTGTGTCATCTTCTGAGTCACTGAGTAAAGATCTTTTTTACTTCTGTGTTACCTTAAATTTGTTTTGAGGATGTAATAGTGTACTTTCCTTTAGGTGTTCATTTTAAACTGTATACAAACTAGCTGTTATATATACACTACAAATCTTTGACTATCTGTCTTAGAGCACCTAAAGAGTACTTAAAAGAAAACAAAGAATAATTCCATTGCTCTGGAATGCTCTTTTTATTTACGCCATGTCTGCATGCTGTATTTTACAGATTTTTAGGATACAACTACTGCTGTAAAATAGAGGTTTTTTTTCAGGCTAGTTTTATCTTATGTTTATCTATATTCTGACCTTTGTTCAGTATTAAAGCAAGATTCTGTCAGTGAATACACAGTGTAAAAGCTCAGGAGCAGTCTACATTTTTTGAAGTGAAAATAATGTCAGATAAAGAAACATTTTAATGGTAATCAGGATGGACTCACCACAATCCTTGTAACAAGCTGCAGTACAGAGAAAACCTGTAGACTGCAGGCATGTGTGGATGCCAGGGAGGAACGGCAGTGACTCAGTTTCATTATCTTGCTCTTGCCTGGAATAAAGTAGAGAAGTGGTGGAGTTTAGTCTAAATGAAGGTCTGCAATTTAGTCTCATTACTACTTTGAAGGAGGGCCAGAAGGGAGGGTGAAATTTTGATGGACACACAAACCATTTAACTATATTTTCATGATAACATGTCTGTGAACAGAAATGTTAAGCCAGATCAAGTGTCCTGAAGTATCACAGAGCTCAAAGTGTGTGATCTGCCTGGGATTTAAATCACACAACCTAAAGAACCTTTTTTCTTTGCTGGGTGCTGCTCTTTACAGTGGCATCTTTCTGCTAATGGGAAAGCTTTGGGTCTGGGACCTCTTTCTGGAGAATACAAGGTAGAAATATGGCACTGGTGTCATATCAGAAAGGCTGAGTTACTAAAATATGAGAATCTCTTCTCTGTGAGGCTGATACATGCGTGCCATGCTGGCTGCAGTGCACTTGCCTTTATCTTCACTTTCTCTAGGCATCCAGACACCCTTCTGGCATGGCGAGGTGAACCTAATGGTCATAAAAGGAGTGTTATTATCAGACGCAGGTATTGTAAGGACATGTTGAGCATGGCTTCTGAACTAGCTCTGGTTCAGTTGCCCCAGTAAATACATTTGTCCTCATGTCCATCTGCATAGCTGAAGAATTATTTAACACATTTAATTACAGTGTTTTAAGTAGTTCTTATTTGCTTTAGCATCAACATTGATGCTACTTAGTGCAGCCAAAGGGGTGCCAATGAAGCTGACTTATGCTCTGTAAGTTTGGTCACTGTTTGCCATCTTTTTATGCCAGTATTGATGCATAGCACTGCTCAAGATCGGTAAGTAGCCATCCCATGGACTGATGTGCCTGTTAGAGTGAAAAAATACTTTTTAACGTCAAAATTTTTATCAAGTAAATGAAATCGAATAAGTAAAACGTGGTCAGAACTGAGCTACCTTGTAGTAGAATAGAGTATATAGTCTAAAGATGCCTTTGTCCCTGCAACTGGATTCAGAAATAAATAAGACTAGCAACAAAGAAACTTAAGAGAGTCTTGACTTGACCATATATTTATTTGTTCAGTAAATTATCTCATGTTTTTGAGAGGCAGCCTTCAAAGCCTTCAGAGTTATAAGATTAAAAATCAGAGAGGGGAAAGCAGGTCTTTCTGCTTTCCCTCCTCTGTCCATTCCGTTGCAAATACAGCCTTGTGGCATCACTTGCTCAGCATCCTCAGGGGCAGTGAGGTCACCTGTGTCGTCTTCTGTGACACTTCAGGGATCTACCACGGGAGGGGGTGCAAGAGCAGCACTGTCTGATCGGTCCCTTCTGGAACGTAAATCTGAAATGGTAAACAAATCTCAATAGGAACTATTGGGAGGTAGAATACAGTTCTGTTAAAAGAGAATGCCTTTAATGGCATGGCTTGCCTTGACATTAACTAACCATTAGCACTCGTGAGAGCTCAGAGCTGTCTGGTGTGGACAATAGAGAAAATATGGCCTATCATATGAGCTGCTCTTAACTGTGGGACACCAGGAAGGGTTCAGCCTGCGGAAAGTGTATGACCTGTTCATTTCATTGCATTTATCCATACTGTTTCCTTTTGTGGCATTTATTACATGAATTCTGGTGAGAAAGACAAAACAAAGTGGACAACGTATTTTTCACACTGTATTTAATGGGATTATGTTTCTGACTGCGCCCTCCTGGGAAGGCAGTTTTCAAGCATGTAAAATTTTTGATAAATTTTAGCCTAAGTGGATTTAGTTGCAAATCTGAACTTTGAACAGGAGGTTTTGTCTTTCCATTTTGTTTCCTCCTTGAAAGGTTCCATAAATTATGTTTCTGAGAGAAAGGGAAAGATTTTTTGAAAGAAGTGTTCATTTGGTAAATTACTCTTCTGTTTAAGTTTCTCCTTTCCAGATGCTGAGTGACTCCCAGAGCAGAAGTTCTTTCATTGCTTAGTGATGGACTTCCATTAGTTTGCAATAAAATCACAAGGCAATATTAATGTGCTGATAATTGATTTCTTTCTCAAGGAAAAATGGCAAAAATCAGAGCTCAAATGTCTATTTGTCTGGATCTAGTGCAGTAATTTTCTCTAGTCCAAAATGGGTGCCAGTGCTGCTCTTCTGAAATGTCAGTGTTTATGTATGTTTGTGGATGCAAGACCAGATGAGATCCAAGGCAATGAGAGAGTCAGAATTATTTCCTGCTAGATGGCAAAGGCAGATCTGACACCAAGAGGAAATGGCTGATAGAGACTGGTTTCAGCATCTCGGTGGCTGGTGAAAACACCACAGAAGAAGGGTAGACACAGTACTGCTGTACTAACTGGTGAGAGAATCACCAATTCACAATAAAGGTAGTGTTGAGGTAAAACCAAAGAAAAACAGCTGGCAGAAACTGATGGTAGGAGTGAGCCCAGAGGAGATCAAGTTTCTGGCCTCTGCAGATCTTGCTCCAACCTTCTGCTTCCCCATACAGTTGTTCTTCCTTCCTTAGTACATCATCTTCGGTATTTATATGCCTTGCCTGTTTATAGACTGTAAGATCTTTGTACCATGTTTTGGGCAAAAGAGTCTCATTCTTGGTTGGCCCTGTTGGTATACCATCATTATCAGGTTCCATAATAAATAAGAGTAAATTCTGAATGACGCTTGTTTACAGATGCTGCTGGGCACAAATAATAGAGGGTATATAAATTGTGTCAGGCAGGCAGCTGTGGCTACATTCTGCTTCTTTACATCCTCTACACAGTATTCAGGCTGCTACTTAATTTTTTTTTTTTAACCTAACTTACTTTTTGTAAAGAATTGGAGAACCCGATTGAGCAATACAAGACGAAATGAGTAAAAGGGTCTATTCGCTGGTCTTGTCATGCTGCTGGCCAAAGGGTTCTGCATAGCACAGTGGGCCAAGTGTCATCTGCCTGGTATTTCCTGACTTGTACAAGCTTAGCGTTTCAACCTTATCATTGCCCTGAAGCTGGGGTTCTCAGGCTGTGGTATGTGTTTCTTTTCATGGTGCAAAATTCTTTCTGCCCTAAAGAAAAAAAAACAAACCAAAAAACCCTGAACTGATGCAGCCTGGTCTTTCCTGCAAAGAATATAGGGAACGTTGGGATGTCTTCCTGTTTTTGCATGTAGTTCAGCACGGAGCTGGAAGTTTCTTTAACCACTGCTCTTCCCTACCTTTTCTTGAGAAAGAAAACAAGGCTGGTCTGGATGCAAGATACTAACATCCTATGGTTGCAAATCAAAGAGCTGAGAGCTGTTCTTGCTGCTGCATTCACCACCTCTTGAATGTGCTCTCTTTTTCTATAGCAGCAGCACCAAGAGCTCTCTGGGAAAGGGCTTGTTGAGCAATATCGAGGAGCACAGATCTTCCTATAGGCTACCTGGGGCTTCAGAATGTTACCTATCAGCTGCAATAAATTCCCTAGATTGCCGTCTTCTACCTTAAGACTACCCATGTCAGTTATATATGTCTATGCAGGGGTGTACTATATGCATTCCCATGTAATGCTTTTCTTTCTTTTGTTTTCTAACAAGGGGAAAAGCCACTTTTTATGTGGTTTAAAATGCCCATATGGGAAATTTAAATGGGATTAATAACCAGGATTTCATATTTTTTACCCTGGAATTTATGCAATTTGATCTGGCCACTTTGATCTGAACTATTTTTGTTTGTGTGTTTTGGTCTAAGGAAAGGGATAATGCATAGGAGATTAGTATTAGTTTTCATTTGACAAGCTTTCTAAGTTTTTAGTTTTTTACTGTGTTGGAGATGCTGCAGGGCAGCTGTGTTTGGTAGCTGATAAATTTGTGTTACCTAAATACTGAAAAGAGCACAATCTCCCTTCAAATCTCAGATCAAGTCCACTTCAGGAACTGCCTCAGGCAATAGTTTGTTTTATTTTAGTAGCTCTCTTGACTATCATCCTAAATGAATAGAGAGAGCTTTTACTGCTTGAATTGCTTATTATGACAGAAGCAATCAAGAAGTTACACAGTTTCTCTCCTTGACACAAAAGCAAATAATTTATTAAAAACCTGCTATCCTGAGTCTTCTCTGCACCCCCAGGGTGAGGAAACACCAAATTGAGATTCATTTTACAACCATGTCAGGAAATCACACTCATTTCATGCAAGTAAGGAGCACCCAGAAGTGTTCAATGAAATTAGGTGGTTACAACTAGGACTTGTCCCATGTAAAAATTCACTATTTCCACCTGATTGCAGTTAAAGCAGTGTCAGAGGCGTGCAGTGAAATTCCCTGGAGGGAACTTCACATAAATGAGTTAAACATTAGAGAGAGTGTGCATGATGGATGGAAAAGCCTAAGAGAAATGACAAATCTATCAAAGATTCAGGAGGTCAAAGTTCATATTCTACAGCTATTTTGTGGTATGCAGGATGTCTCTCAGGAAGAGCCCTGCAGCCATCTGCTGTCAGCAACAGTGAAGCAGGTGTGTGCGTGTGTCTGAGAGAGGCAGAGATAGATGCTTTCTATTTCCCATACCTGATGTTTCTTGTTTGAATGCAGGTCAACACCTTTTGAAACTCTATGATTATTTTTTTAATGTTTCTGGTTTTGCTGAACACTACTATTTAGAGGAGTGACATTTAGATGTTGTTAATAGAGTATAATTGGAGCTGATCACTTAATTTCGTATCAGTTCTTCGTGATTGTAAAACGGCCTGAAGGCTGTGTATGTCATATGCACACATTCTGTGTCCTGCATTGTTTAAAAAGAGGTGGGATGTGTGCCAGGTGTCTGCAAGGCAGTTCAAATAGTAGAAGAGCGTGGGTGAGGGGAAATGAGGCAGTTACCCCCCTTCTACACTGTTTTTAGAGATCAGGAATGATTCTGACTCACCATGATGCAGTCCTTTCTGATAAAGCTCTAGCTTCTGTCCTGGCCCTCTGGAATATCAGTTTGCTTTTGTATACCTCATGTGATTTGGAGAGTAGAAATGTCTGAGACAGGCACTCAACCTAAGTAAGTTTGGAGCTCTCTGACCATGTCCTATGTGTTGTGGATAGAGCTGCTGCAGGTGTAGCTGTACACGTGTGCCAGAGGGTTTGTATAATGGCAGTTCAAGTATTCCACACTCTTTATAATGGATGTGTCTATACTTCTCCACTACATTCTACTGAGTCCAGTGGGAGTCTGAGCAAGTCAAAGTTGGACATGTCTGTGTTCTCTTGACTCTGGAACAAGGGAACCTTTATTTGCTTTCTAGAAAGGAATGAAGGAGAATAAACTTGACCATGAGTCTCCCATGTAAGGGCAGAAACATGAAGAGGAGCTTGGAGATGATTGCAATGCCTGAAGCTGAAACAGTCAGTGAGCATATTTGGATGTGAAGCCTCAGAGATGTGACAAAATTGGTTGGTCTGGGTGGTGGGACTGTTCATAGCCCTGCCCCTCAAATAAAACAAACGTGTTGTCAGCTTTTTATACATACAGGTAGAAGATGATCAACCGAAGGATTTGACTGGGCATATACTGTACAGAGGAATGGCACAATATCACCTCTTGCTGCTCACTGTTGCTACTGAGTGTTACTTTCTTGAATCAAAGTCATCATGTTTGTTTTTCTTATATATTGTTGACAAATGCATGTGGCTACAGAATTTAAAGTTCTACTGAAATAGCCTCTAATCTGTGAAATAAAACTTCATAAAATCCTGTCTGCCTTTCACTGCAGGGCAAATACAGCTCACTGTCTTGACAGGATGTTGATAAGTTGGAGCTAAATCCCACATCCACCAAAACCACTAGTACAAGACTGCTGGTTCTTTTTTTTTTTTTTTGGTGAAAATCATGGTTTTGATCGTGGCAGCAAGGAGAAAATATCTTCCAAGACACAACCGTTCTTCACTGACATGCTGCAGGAAAGCTCCAGAGACTGTTCTGGGAGTCAAAGATTGTCTGAAAGATAATATCTGAATGTGGCGGGGGCACTGGCTCAGGTGAAAATAGAAGTGAGCAAAACCTGGAAGAGACAGCAATCAAGGTCAACAGAATAGGGAGCTGTACTCAATGCAAAAGTGTGGGGAGAAAAAACTCGAGTCTCAGTATTTTTTGGTTTTAGTTGGTTTTTTTTTCAAGTGGCATGTTTGTTCCAAAATAAAATGAGCTATAAATAAAACGGACACGTTTTTACAGACTTTGTGTCCTACAAGCAAGCTATAAGGCAGTCTCTAAAAGTTTTCATGTTACAGCTGTTATCTCTACATGCGACTCTGTTAAATTAGAGCTAAAGCCATGTATGTGCATTGTTCATCAACACAGTCATTAAGAAAAGCTCATGGAACTGGGAGTACTGAGATACATGTTATTCATCCTGACCACACTATATAGGCAAACCCATCCAGTGTGTATTGGTTTCTCAACGCACTTTGTCTTCCAAGCTCACACCTCTCCCATCAGTCCTGCTCTCCCCCTATGGCCTGAAATCCTCCCTGACCTTGATTGTAATATGTAAGGTGTGGCTTCTGCTGCTTAGCTGCTGCTGCCTTAGCTAAGAATCTGCCACTCCTTCTGCAGATTGCATATGAAAGCATGCAATGTAGGGGTTTTATTTTCAATAGCCAGCCTCATTTTAGTAGGTGTATGATGCAGGAAATTGGCTAATGTTATTTCAGTTAATGTGGCCAGTATTCCATCATGTCCATTAACTTGAAGCTGTGAACAGTGCTAGGAAATGAAGGGTTGGACTTTCAGTGTACAGATCACTTGCATTGTTTTTGCAGCACATTTATCAAGGTTTTAAGCTTTTTCTAGCCCAGAAATCTCTGCTGCTCACTGTTTTGCTTTCTCAAACAGCTGTTGACTATATGATGTCTGTCAGATAGACTTTTTTATTCATCACGCTTTTCATGTCAAAGGTGAAACCCATTGCACTATTGCTATTTCATTTTCCAAATTACATTAGGATGTGTGCCATGGGAATCCATTTAACTGTCATGGTGTTCAAATACACTGTAACTTGAATTGAACACTTGGCAGATTTAGCTTGATGGACTGTGAATCCAGATGTTATCCTTCTTCTGCTCATCACCTAATAAAATACATACCCGTTACATTTTTACCCTAGGGATGATTTATCAGCAGCACTCAGTTTCATTATGAATGCTTCCCTTACTCTGCAGAGGGTGGCAGATCTGTCCAGTGGGGAAGTGCAGTTCCACTGTACATAGTAAGTAATTTTTTGAGTTTGTATGGTGACCCCTTCCTCCTATAAAGCATATATTGGGACCTAGTTATCAAGTTCTGGTAATGGTTAACTTGGTGACAATGTGCCTACAGTGCCTCTCAGAACCAGAGAAGATACAAAAATTTGAGCAAAATTGGTTCAAAAAAATTGGAGAAATATTTCTGTTTTATTCCTAGGTGACTAATAAATCACTTTTGAGTTTCCAGTAGATGGCTGAGTCTAAGGAAAAGCTCACACGTGATGCACAGTACAGTTGCCCAGTTGTTTACCATCATCTCTAAAGCTTAGGTCTTCGGGTGCCTGTGGAAACTGAGCTAATGAAAAGGATGGCTACTAAAAGAGCATCTGTGAAAGGCCAGAAAAGATAACAGCTATAAGGTGGGCTGAAAAATTAGTGAGACAAGAGTCACATATATCCAGAGATAGGTGAATATATATTTGAAAGATAAAAAAAGAAAAGCACAAGAGAAGAATGTTTTAATCAATATCATAGCCATTTAGGTAGCCATCTAGCTCCAGGCAGTCTAGAGAAAATACTTCCCTCTTGCCTAAGACATTTACATGCATGTACTGACTCCTTTGACTTTTTCGTTTTAATTGATTTCCTTCTCTTTGTGGATAGATGGCTTTTGGTCATCCAAGATTTAAAAATAATTGTTATCAGAAACAAACCCAGTGAAACCTCTGCTGGCCAATCTGATTAGCTGAGTGGCTAACTGTTTTCTTTTGTGATAAGAATTATGTAAGCAAAGCTACAAGTGATTAAGACAGATTTTAGCATAAACAAGGGAGGGATGGAGAAATTTGAGCAAATTTTTAATAAGTTTTTTAAAATGCAATTTGTCTGTAAGTTGTTGCATTTTTAAACAGAGCATTTTTTAACAAATAGCTCTTCTGTCTGAATGTCTTCTATAAACTTTGTGTATTTTACTGAAATCCTGGTTTTATAATGCTGATGTTCTTACTGAGATGAAGAAGTAGTTGTTACACTGTACTCTAGAACTGTGTAGTAATGCAAAGGAGTTTTGTACCCTAAAAGACCAGATGGATGAAAAAAGTGCAGGAAATCTGCAATTTTTTTGGGTAGGCTTTTAATTGGAAGGAACAAGCAGCAGTAGTATTTCATGTGTAATGTAACATGTATGCAACTGTAAGTTACTATAGTTGCATACATAGTTTTGTGGTGTATCAGTAACAGGATATCAGATAAACGGGAGCTAGTACAGTTTTAAGTTTCATGAACTGAGTCCACTTCTGGAAATCATTTCTAATATGAAAGACATTCTGCAGAATTTGCAGACTTCTTTGTCCTAGCTTTTTGTTAGCAATCACACCATCTTATTTCAACACTGAAGTCAATATAGCAGTATTTGGTTGCCTTTATTTTTGCAATTGCATTTTCTCTTTTTGAGAATTCCTCTACTGTTTTTAATAGGAGAATAAACATTTCTGACAAAAGATTTGGCATATATCAGGTATGTGGCTTATTTAAAAATAAGACTATCAAACTCAGTGCATAAATCCATAGCTTGAATACAGAGTGACAAAAATATCCAAAGATTCTGCCTATTTTACTTAATATTTTTCAGCCTTGAAAGAGCCTATAAAACCAGCCTGTATTTATGAAACATTTGAAGGCATGATAAATACTGCATAAACATTTGAATAATAAATACTGAGTAATTGTTGTGTCAGTACAGGAAAATCATGGAGGTATGTCTGATGTATGGGTAAAATTGACAGTTGAATTTTTAATCATTGCTTAGCATTTAAAAAGACTGAGATAAGACAGATCAAGTTGTTGATTGTTACTTTTGCTAACTTTGTGACCAGGCTTATTAAAACATTCACAGAGAGCTTCACATTTATCCCTGCAGAAATAGGGGAATTAATCAGTATCCTTCTATAACTACAATCAAAGACAAACTCTAATAAAATAATAAAAAAATAGAACCCAACCTCACAGGTTTTTTTGTGTTTCACACTCACAGTCTTTTACGCATAGCAGACAATATCATCTGTAGAAGTTTAAAGATGTGATTTGGGAGATGTCTTTAAAGATCTGTTCTTCAAACATGCCTTTGAAAAATCCCAAGCTATTTCATTTATGTATTTTTAAAAGATGTCTTTGGTGTTATATAGAAAATTACTTTTCAGGTGGCTTGTTTCACTGGATAAGCCACAATTCCCTTATATCACTTACATGATCTTAGTGTCACAGTGACCTTACCCATATCAAAATCTTTAGTGTCATAAGAGCCCAAACTTGCAACCGTATTGTCTAATTGCCCTGATTATCCAGCGTCAAAACACCCTTGTAACCCAGTCTAAGTACATTTGTATCCAACAAATTAGCATATGTAAGGCCTTTTTCTCATATTATTCAATTAAAAATGATTTCCCCTTCCTCAGTCCAAAGCAAATCATTACACATCCCTCCCAGGGGACCAATTCCCTTCTACTTCAACCACTATGACTGCCAAAACCTCTTAATATGGTAAAAAATTTAATATGAAAGGCAAGCATTCTACATTACAGCATCAGGCACCGTGAGGAACAGGGAGTGGGAGCAGCAGGGGTTCCCCATGGGCAGCCAGAGCCCATCCCACACCACAGTCAGGAGCAGGGTCGCGGTGGGGGCCTTCTGCAGCCCCAGCTCTGGGCAGGGGGTATCTCCCTGGGTATAGGCTGGTGTCAAGTGGGGAAGTCAGCCATAGGCTGTGGCCTGAGCCTGGGTGAGCAGAGCCATGGTGAAGCTGTAGTGTGGTGGGAGCAGTGGATCTTTCAGTCACCAAGCAGCAAGAGCTTAGCTGAGAAGCAGATCCCACAGGTGGGGAAAGCCCCAGGTGGGTTGTCCCTTCTCCAGCATTGCTTGGGAACTTCTTTGCAGGGACACCAGGGCAAAGAAGCTGCTCACAATTGTGCTGTCTCCCCTTTGAACCTGAGCCCAGGCAGCCAGACCTTTATGAAAAGCACACTCTTGGGGCCTGTACATGGAGATACAGCATCATGTTTAAGTCCTACAATCCAGAATGCACCCGAAAATATAGCTGTATAATCTGCAAAGTAATTCTTCCAGTGCAAAATTGAAGCAACCAGATTTTTGATCTGGGGAAGGTGGCAGAAATCAACTTAAGGGAAGCAAAAGCCAAGCTGCTTCCAGTTTTACAGGACAGAAACTGTTGGTTGTTGGCAGTGTAAGAGCACCAGTAAACCACCTCTGCATTCCATTTGATGCTGTGTAGCATTCATTGTACTTTGCAGAAGTACAATGAATGCTACACCATGAACGCTACAATGAATGCTACACCATAGTGCACAATGAATGCTACACCCTATCTCCCCCATGGCAGGGGGGTTAGAATTAGATGATATTGAGGTCCTTTCCTACCCTAACTATTCTATGATTCTATACAGATTTTATAATTTAAATTGCTATGAAATATTCAGGCCCTGGAGAAAATGAACCTCTGACTTGATCACTTATGTTGAATTGTTATTCATGAGTGAAGACATTTCCTTTGGAGAAGAATTACAAACAAGCTAGCATAGTACTGAGCCTAAGGATCTCATCATCCCCTAAGTCATGAAAACAGAGACCAGTCTGAACGAAGAATCTGAGGAAAGCTAGAAATATACAACCATCTGTATAGAGAATTGTCTCAGATGGATTTGGAAGCAATGTGTGTCCCACAGCCTGAAAGCTAATTACCCATTATGTCTAGGGAGCACTAGTCTTTGTAGGTTCCCATATTACTGAATATTTTTTGCAAGACAGCAGTTACTAGACTGTTGACCACTCATGTTAATATATCTGACATGATAACCAGCATGCAGATAAAGTTCTCCCATCCATAAACTCCTTGGGTGTGAGCTGGAACAAGCTATAACAGAAAATGAATAAATTGCTTTCCGCATTGCTTTCCCTGCTTTCCACACCATATAAACCGGGAAATGCAAGGAAACCTTGTGAAAGCATGGGTAGGCTGCCAGGGACAGAAGCTGCAGAGGGGACATGTCCGTGTCTGTCTGTGTGCATGCCTGTGTACATATGTACAGGGGAAGGAAGCGGGGCGGGTGCTTTGTAATTTTCTTGAGTGCATAGCTAAGTATTGTGCTGTAGGAAACCTCATAGCTCTGTGTCAGTGTGTTATCATGGCACAGTGCCCAAGCTACTATGGCTTTCAGAGCCAAGCAACACTGAGTAAACATAGACACCTACATCAACACTAATGTGGCAGTACAGTTCTCCACCAGGTGGTGAAGGGATGTTATAGATTACTATGTTTGTAGTCATCAGATACATTTTTTAGTTTTCAAACTTCAGAAGACTTAACTGAATCAGCAAGTTGCAGGTAACAAACAGACGTGACTTGCCTTCAAATGTTCAGCCCAGAAATGCCTTGGTGAAATCAGTTTCTGTTATCTTGCAAAGTCTGGTCAGAAATAGCTGTGGGCCCACAAAAACTGATCTTATGTTGACAAAAGATCAGATTTCATGCCTTGTGTTTGCAGTTATGAAACTAAAGGTACTTGCCAGCATCAGGTTTTCTGAGACAACAAGAAAACTCGTGCTCTAACAGAAATGGTGCTTCTAGCTTTGCATTCTTTCTTCATCATAACCTAATTTTTTCTGGAAAAGCATTTACACTGAAAACATTTGCAAAGTAATCTATGTTACTGTCATATACGGCAGTAAGTTTGGACACTAAACCAAACACTTTCAGGATTTGTAGAAGATTTTCCGATCATAATCTCTTCGATCATCTTGAATGAATAAAATAATAGGAAGAAATCTTACAGTTGTCTTTGAAATTTTCATTGCTAGCTGAATTTTTTTTAGGCAAAAGGCTTGCTTGACCTCCTTTAATGCCTTTCTTGGAGACAGGAATTAGCTAATGAAATGACTTAAGGTTTAATACAGGAGTTACTTGGTAAGAAAATATGTGGGGGCAAAGTCTCATAGAATCATAGTATAGTTAGGGTTGGAAAGGACCTTAAGATCATCTGGTTCCAGCCTCCCTGCCATGGGCAGGGACACCTCACACTAAACCATGCCACCCAAGGCTCTGTCCAACCTGTCCTTGAACACCACCAGCGATGGAGCATTCACAACTGCCCTGGGCAACCCATTCCAGTGCCTCACCACCCTTACAGTAAAGAATTTCTTCCTCAT
>JAOEHX010059574.1:0-16699 GCA_025448015.1 Bolborhynchus lineola
TATATTCTCTATATAATACACTGCTTTGAATAACAGAATTCGGTGCCTCCAAAACATACTTCCACAAATAGTTACCATCTCTGCAAGGGCATTAAACCACCAAGAATTTAACAAGTAGGTCCCAACAGCAAAACATTTCTTCTAACATCCTGCTGCCCAGCTTCTCCTCAGCCTCTCCCCCTGCCCATCTTCTGACTGGGAAGGAGAACACATGGGTCTTGCAGCTCACGCACAAAGTCCTCCCTTGTTCTTCTTGAAGGTGATGGAGTCTCATTCAGGGAGGAGTCCAAGCCACAACATTGTTGAAAAAAAAAGGGTAAGAAAGGTGGGAAATGATGAATAACATATGCTTTTTTTCAGTGTGGTGCTCACCCTAAAACTTGGTGGTCAGCAGTAGTAGAAGTGTTTTATAATGGGAAGCTCTAGCTCTCAGCGTCACATGTGTCAGCAAAAGTTGTGCTGATCTTCACAGTTTTTATCACTCGTTTTGGCAGAAGACTTTTCTTTGGATAAGTTCATTCTTACTTTGAGGTTTGGGTTCAGTCCTATCAAAATCCCAAAGCAAAATTTGACTGAATTCCCCTTCCACCTCTAAAAAAGACCCTCGTTACTGAACCAAACACACAAGCCTTGCCTTTCAGACCTCCTACTGTATCTAATCCAGATGTCTTTTTAGTAGGCCTTTCAATGCAAATCAAGTTTATCTTTTTTCCGCTGGGACCAAAAACCTGAAGCCAGGCCAGCTCAGAGTGATTTTAAAATTGTGCAAATATTTTACATGCCTCTAAGAAATAATATATCATTTGTGCAGGTTTATATATCCATAAGCATATGCATACATGCCTGGGTGGTTATTAGTTTCCCATGCAATAAATTCTGGGGAGGGAAATGAGATATTAAAGTGACAGCTCGCTCTGTGGCTTTCAAGTGAGAGCAGATACTGTGCTCCTTGCAAGAGTCCTTTTTTTAGGCCTCGGCAATAAATCACTCAACGTGGGGCCACTCCCTTCAGCCCTTCCCTCTTGTCAGCAGATTTCCTCATCACAACTCACCTTGCTCCCAAAACCACTTCTTTGTCCTTTTCATTGACAAAACTGGAAAGAAACCAGACTCAACTTACTTCCTTCCCTCTCTAGGGACCTCATTAAGCATACCCAAACAGTGACATCTCTGCAGGGCTCTGGATCAGTGGGCACTGTCATCTGGAGATTTTAATCACATTAATACCACAGCAGAATAAAATCCATCTGATTCTCCCTTGCTAAAGTGGTAAGCTCAACAGTTCTGCCAATTGCTGCAACTACTACTCAGAAAGCTTATTTATACGTGTGGATAAAAATCAATCTGATCTACCACAGCTACTGCCTTCCAGTCTCTCCTCACGGAGCCTGAATTCCCTCTCCAGGAAATGCAATTTGATCGCTCAGAGCTGCCTTCTTTCTGTTTGGAATTAGCTATATTCAGACCATGCAGAGGAGCAGAGTACAAAAACAATCAATAAAGCAAAGAAAGCTCTGTGGTCCAGTGGAAGAACTTGCACTGCTTACAAAGCATAGCAGAAAAACAAATGCCAGGGCTACATTTCCACAAGTGGTCTTTGTAACAGAGGAGAAGATAATTGGTGGAGGTAAAAAGGGTTAAACTTGCACAGAGTCCTACAGAGAGCCCTCGGTGGCTAAACAAGGGGCACTGGGTTTTGGCAGAGATTAACAACGAGCAGTGGTCAGGCTGAAGGGCAGTTGCACTCCATCATTACCCTAGGAACATGAGAATAGCATAAATTGCTCACAGGGACACCCATGTAACCATACACCACTGAAAAACATGTCACTGTGTTCTTTCAATGAATAAAAAGTAATTTTTCAGCTCTACCCACACCTCCCTGTGCCTCATCTGACTTCCAAAGAGAGAGTTATAAGCTAATCAATAGTAATTACCTATCATCCAGCCTCACCCTCCTCAGTGTGCCGTTACCTGATGCTGCTCCCTGATTATCTGACACATGGAGGGTAAGAACTTGCAGGAACAATATTTCTTGATGAAAGCTGTTACTTCTGAAGCTATAACTTAGTCTTCCATCACTAAACAATAATTGGACCTTTGTTGCAGCTGAAGATTCCTGGCACCCCGTGAAGGCTATATACTCAGTGAGATGTTTTTCTCTCACGAATTGTTTCCCAGTTCTTAGATATTTATTTCAGCAAGTTTGGACGTGGCTAAGTTATTTAAAAGGAGGGCGAAAAAATCAATTTTCAAATTCAGTCTTGTGTTTGGTGCAAAATCTCATGAGAATTAATGAATTTATCTCAGGATTTCTAAAGGTAGCCCATGAAAATTCATAAGCACAGTGTACCTCTTAAGCAATCTTTAATGAATGCTTCAGGGGCATTTGCACTTGTTCCTGTGTCATTACTGGAATTATTCTCAGTATTCAACATTATTCACGAAAATTTTAGAACAACTGTAATTTATTGCAGTGATTTAAATGATAATCCGAAAAAAAGAGGCACATCTATTTCTATTGGTAAAGTAAAGATACTTACAGGATCAAGTGTATCAAGTTGGTATAGTAACTGTCATGTAGAGCAGTTAAGTGTATGTATTCAGGAGTTTGAAATTACCCTAGGCAAACAAAGCCAAAAAGTAATAAAGTAAAAGATTTACCAGAGAATCAAGGCAACCAATGGCAACAGTCATCACTAAAGCTGTAAAAAAGGCAGATAACAAAGTAAGCAAAATCTAAGTTACAGGAAAAGGCTAGCATTTGACAGAATAAAGAAGGCTTAAAGAAGCTAAAAGTTATAATGAACTGCTCAGATACACAAATTTAACAGCAATTACAGGCCTGGAGCCATTGAACTTCCTTTTCACTTTGTCCCCACCAAGGCAGTAGTCCTGTAAGCTCCTAGAGAAGTTCAGATCTCAGGAATTTGCCTAAAGTGAGTAAATAATAAATACGCATTTTATCTATTTAGCAACCCAGGGAAGATGCTGAATGGTAGAGGCATGAGGAGGAATGTTTGGTTAGAAAAAGTTAAACTTGTCACAAAACAGACACTCCACTTGACACCTGTGTGCAGCCCTGTATGTGAACACTGCTCTGGTAGGCAGTGTTTATTAACACACTCATCTGCAGATGCAATGCTGTATTTGATGGGTCATGCAAGTTAACACCTCTCGGTGTTTTATTCCTCCTGTCTCAAACAAGCACAAGCTGTTGTGGACTTACTTAGAAGAAAATACATGGGGATTTCTATTCCTCAGGGATTCCTGCATGGGGGAGAACCTTTTACCAGGCACACCAGCCAAGTAACAAGGCTCAGCAAAATGCAGAAGTGCTGCCACTGGAGGACAGATGGGAGGTTTAATTTTTTTGGAATGAATTATCTCCTTTCTCTCCAGTACAATTCCCTTCTTAAGCAACCAGACAGATGTTCTGTTTTCCTCTAATACACTTTTCAGTCTGCTCCTCATTTAAAATGGAGAGGGAAAGTCTCACTCCCAGGGGACTCTCCTTTGAGCACCACATTCACGTTGGGGGGTGGTGGTGGGTGAGGGCTCCTGCCAGCTGGGACAGGGTGATCTCATGAGAAAGATACAATTCAGACAAACTGAGTTATCAACACACAGTGAGAGTGAGAGGCAAAACAAGCACAACAGCTGCTTTCCAAATAATACTGAATTCACTTTGCTAAATTCAGTTTTCCCGCAATAAAAGCAAACAAGCAAACAAACAGAGAAAAAAAGTTTTTAAAGGAAGGAGGCCCATCTTGACACTGAAAAAAAGAGATCCTATCCATATCTCCTGTAGAGCAGCATTAGCCAGGCCTCACAGTGAATCCTTAGTTTACTTTTAAATAGGCCTGAACAGGTAAAAACAGTAAAACCAATTTACATTCAAAATTACTTTGATGGACACAACAGAGTCCACAGCAGCAGCAGCAGAGTGAATGAAGAGGTGAGATTTCACAAGAGGACGCACACAACATTTTGTCATGTGGCATCAATTACAATTCCAGGAATAGAGATATTTGTCATAGGATTATGTTCTTAGAATAAATAAAGCCCATACTGGAGATACATCTTCTTGACAGTACTTTGCCGCTCTTAGTCTATATATTTTTATCACCCCTACATTGCTTTTTAATGCCAGCCAGCATTTGTTTGTAATATATGAATTCACCAAACATAGCACCGTTCACATTTTCCCACTGGGATTACAGTACAGCTTACAGAAAACAGATTTTTCTTCTTAAACTCTAAGACTCATCCAAGAGATTTCTGTCTTCTCAACAATCATTTTGAATGCCTACTGTTTATCCGACTTTCAACTTTTGTTCCATAGTGGTAATGAAAAGATCTTTCCAATATCTGTTATATGAGAAAATCACATAAGTACATAAGGATGAATTGTTAAGTCGGTATATATTAAGCATTTTACTAATTTGGATTCTGAGACATGTCTTACTGAGAATATACCTTAACACTTTACAAATATAGCAACTATTTCAGACAAAATTCACTTGCTTTTAGATTTATAAGAGAAGATTATTAATTCACCTTAAATGCTGCTTATTAATTGTAATGCTATTTGGCAAATATTGCCCTTTTCAATAATTAATTTTCTCTTTGAATCTACTGTCAGGACCTTTATAAAAGTTCAGAGTATTTTAGAATTTTCATGGGTTGCTCAGCAACATATGAAATTAATTTGTATTTTAATCTCCATGGCAAGTATATGTGAATGGCAACTCTTGAGATAGACATCAATTTGAAGCATTTTTCACCAATTTTCCCACTTACAATCATGATAACCAGCATGCATTTCAGAGTCATACATCCAACCAATTGAAGTCCTTTCTTAAACCCATGTTGAGTCTTTTCCATTCAGTTCAGCTTAGGACTGTGTTCCTCACATAAATATGTGTTTTGGACTGTGTTGTCAGGAACTGTCTGCAGAACAAGCACAAACCCTTCTATAAAATGCTGCTGTGCTTGCAGTATCAAATCAATCTCCTATCAGTCTCATAAAAGTAAAGTGAGTCACCTTCTTCCAGTGAGCCTTTTTGGTTTGCATTTCAAATATAAGACCTGTTGGAATACTTTACTTTTGAGGCTCTGCTTGGCTTTGTGGCAGGCAGCTAGCGATCTTTTAGCTACATTTGATACCACTCCTATTCCTCTGAGAGAAATTGGTTCCCAGGAAGACAGACATCTGGAAAGCTTGTATTGAGATCAACTTATTTCCACCACTGCTACACAGCATAGCTGAATTTAGGTTAGAATTTATGCAATCTCAGGTGATGATAATAGCATTATAGCTGTGTGGTTTGGCTAGACAAAGAGAAATCTCTCCTCTCACTGCACCAGCCATAGTTGGGCTTAGCCTCTGCCTACAAATGATTGCATCACGTTGGATGTCTTAGCTTCCTTGACTCCTGTATTGACGTGACAGTGCTCTCTGGAGAAGACAACTTTTTACTATTATTAGTTAGTGCCTCGACCCTGAGACATCCGTTGGCAGCCTCTTAAGGCTGGAGAGCAAGTGACAATGGTGCCATACTGCTGTCTTGTGAAGATGAGGTGATCAAGTACATGTTTAAGCTCCTTGATAGTGATGCTACCCATACAGAGACTCTACAAACTATAAAAGGAATTACAGAAATCCAGCTGAGATGTAATGAACACATGAATTGATGACATTTTATCCTTCTGTGAGAGTCTTGGTCTCAGCTTTGCTGATTCCTAGAGATGCCAGCATGACACTTTTGATATGCTCCAAGTAAAAAATTCAATGAATGACCCTAACTTTATGTTCAAAGTGGCATGAATATAAAAGCAGGAACTCAGATTCAATGTGTTTTTGCAGATTTTTAACACCAGGAATTATTCAGAAGTACAGGGCTGACTGTCACTTTCACGTAGAGGTGAATCAGCAGCAGTTTCCTTGGGGGTCTTATGAGACTGCAAAATGAACTTTTGTGTCAGCTTCCTAACAGCAGGTTCCCATCGACACACAGCAGCATAGAGCTGCTCCCTCAGGACCTCAGCAGACAATCAGGCTGGGCAAAACCACTTAATTCAAGTGTAGAAAAACAGAACAAAAGACTAAAAACATTCCAGGCAACAATAAACTCTGAATGCTTGAAACAAGTCAACAAACCTGCTAGGGAGAAAAGAACAGCCAACCCAACAACCCAGGGAAAATATCCCAAACTAATTTCTCTGTGAAAGATTTCAGGTGATCATGTTTTCCCAGCAGTTTCCAAGTGAAATGAAAGATTTACTGCCATTGCCCCTACAGAAGTTTCCACTGAGGAGTGGTAACCTTTTTCCAGAGACAAAATGATCAAAACTTGTCAACGTTTCCAACCAGAAGTAAAGCTACTTTTCTGCCTCAGAAATCCTGCTGGCTGCTAATGTTGACAGAAAAGTCACTCTTGACCAAGCTCCTGAATGCTCAACAAGCTCAGCAGGGTGGTGTAGCTGTTTTGTTTATTTATAAGCGTGGCAAGTTTCCTACTGTAGCTGCTACCACATTTAAGTGATTTTGGCAAGAGCAAAGTGTAAAGGATACATTCTGAAGAGGGACCGTGTCATTGCCTGGCAGGCAATTTTCTTTCTTTTGTTTTTTTTTAAACCCAAACCACACCTTTCCAGCCTCTGCTAAGTGTTAACTATTTTGGACCAGTTTTGAAGCAGGTATAATGGTAGGAGTGTTAGACGGGAGATAAACAAGACTCCAGGAAAAAGCCTCATACTGACCTTGGGGCATAAAATTGAGGGCTCTCCAAGCTGGTTTTTCTTCCTCAGTACAACCACTTAAGGCAGACATATACATTACTTAGAATTTCTGCAAAGTATTGTAAAAGTAATAGCGTTTTAGCATTCCAGAAAGCCAAAGAGGATGTCCTTTTAAAGGTAAGGAACATTTTTCTGGATCCATAGTAAGCCTATGGGCAGAACACTGCCATCTAAATCTATCTTCACCGACCTTAAGAGGAAGCAGAAATGTCCTTCAGGCCAAGCATATGTAAATGAAACAGACAGACATAAAAAAAAGACCAAGTTACTTGGAATTTTTACAGTGTTCAAAGTCTAGTGCAGCTTGCCCAGAGAGTCAATAAGGCTGGAAGTGACCAATGGCCCTAGAAAGGACACTCTGGCAAAATACCAGGAAATGGATGCTCTAAATAATACTTTATATAAGAAGTCTTCACCTCAGGTTTTAATGAATATTCTGCATTTCCTCTGGGCAAGAAGTCAAGAGGTTTTGTGTTTGGGTTGGTTTTGTATGGGATTACTAGACCATTTTTCCCCTCCCCTACTTCACTTTTCTGCACACTACTCAGTGCCTCAGAAGAGCAAAGCTTTTGAAGCATAGACATGTAATCCTCATAATCAACTGGTCCCTACTAGCAAATCCAGAAGTTTAAATGCTCAATGCTTCTGTGTACTCCAAACCTATCATACTCCTGTTCGTCCCTTCCTCCTCTACCCTGCTGCCTCATTTCCCAATGTGCAGAGGAAAGGGTATGTTCCACATTTCTTGGGAATTGTGTTATTTGAGCTGACAGGGAAAGCAAACCCTGAAGTGGTGAACTCCTCTCAAACTGTGCCCTTCTGGCCACTGCTTCTTTTCTGCACAAATAGAGCTCACCTCAAATGACTACACAGTGCACAAATAGAGCTCACCTCAAATGACTACACAGTGGGGCACAGCAAGAGGTGGTCCCTGTAGCAGGTTCAACCTGGCAGCTTGTGGCTTCAAAAAACATGAAGTCCACATGTTAAATTTCACTCAGCATCCGTTGCCCATGCCTTAGCTATTTCATATGATCATGATAGGAAACTCCAATTAGTAACTAATGAACATGTTGATTTCAAAGTCCCTCTAGACAGCAATTTCACAATGTAGTACGTATTCTTGCTAGGCTATGATTTCAGGAGGAACTTTAATGAAATTGCCTACAAATCCAACATAGTGAATGTCAGCCGCAGATCCAGCTCAAAATAATGTGATTTTAAAATTCATCCTAGACACCTTCTGCAGAGGATGGTTCTGAAATAATGCTTCTTCCCCTTAGATTCAAAATTAAACTACAAAAGCTTTGTGTTAAGTCAGCTATTTCTTAGCATCTACATTCAGTAAGAAAGTGTAACTGGAATACACATTTTGGGATCCTGCTGCCTACAAATCACTTTACAAACTGATCCACAGTTGACATGCCATCTAGAAACCAGTTCAACAGCTGCTGAAATTCAGCCATTTCTGGAACAAACAGCAACAATTGCTTACAGGACCCTAACAGCAAAATTGCATTAGACATACTGCCAGAAGTACAGCATCAAATGCGACCAGATGAAAATTATAAATCTTCACAGAAGTTCTTGTCTACACCAAGATACCCTTTTTAAAGGTATTGATGAACTATTAAAATCAAGCCAACATACACTTCTGCTGTTAGCATGTCCCAGCTAGATGAGACAACTTAGAAATACAATTTATTTTCCCCTGCCAGAGTTTTAGAAAGTGTCAATGTGATAAACCAATTTTGGAGGAAAAAAGGAAAAGCCATGATAGAAAGCAAACTTCTCCATTCATGCTTAGCTTTAATCTGTAGAAACTCAGCTCCTAACTCCTGTGAAAAATTATGCACTATTCACAGCTGCTCAGTAAGCAAACCTGTTTTTTGCACTTTTGAACTAATATAATTGGCAATTGCTATATTGATATTTGAAAAAGATGCAGGTAGCAGTGTTTGTTAATGGTTTGCAAACGGTTTCTATGCAGTTGCGTGAACTATAACTTATATTCCCAATAGGCACTTGTCATGGTTTAAGCCCGGTTGGCAACTCAGCCACGCAGCTGGCTTGCTCACTCCATCTGCTTCCTCCCCCTCCCTGCTCCAGGAGGTATGGGGTGGAGAATCGAAAGAATGTTAACTCCCACAGGCTGAGATAAGAACAGTGCAGTAACTGAGGTATAACACAAATCACTGCTGCTACCACCAATAATAATAATGGTAAGGGAAGTAATGAGGGAAGAGAATACAACCGTTCACCACCTTCTGACCAATACCCAGCCCAACCTGAGCAGTGATCTTGCCCTTCCAGGTAACTGCCCCCAGTTTATATAGCGGGCATGATGTGCTGTGGTATGGAATACTTCTTTGGTTAGTTTGGGTCAGGTGTCCTGTCTCTGCTTCCTCCCAGCTTCCCCTCCTCCCTGGCAGAGCATGCGGCTCAAAAAGTCCTTGGTCAGAGTAAACATTACTGAGCAGCAACCAAAAACATTGGTGTTATCAGCACTGTTCCCAGGCTGAAAGTCAAAAACACAGCACTGCAGCAGCTACTAAGAAGGAGAAAAATGACTGCTACTGCTGAAACCAGGACAGCACTGAAATGAAAGATAATCCTCAGGTCTTCTGTGTACTGTTATTAGTAAGCTGTACCACAAGTTTGTGTGTTTTTAAGGGCTATTTTATGAGGTCAGTGTTAATTTATCTTCAGTCTCACTAAAAATTACCATATTAAGCAGATAAAGTGGAATTCAGCTTTACTCCTGACTTCAGCAACTATCAAGAATCTGAACCTGACTTTACCTATACTCAATGATAAGGTCAACACATAGCTAGAGATGTTCATTACTAGTAATTGCCTTTTGCCATGAAGCCACCCTTCTGCTACATTCGCAAGCTCTTTGTGATAGAATAACCAGAAGCCAGATTCTGATTACAGTAGCCTAATTTAAGTGTCATCAAAGCAGTGACTTTAGGTTTACATCACTCTAATGGAGATTACAGTCTTGACTAAATGTTCTATATATGCACCCATATAAATGCAATAATAACTGGTAAGTGAAAACAAAAGTAACATCTTAAAATGCTTGTTTTCCTTTGTAACCTGCATGGTAAATTTGTTGCATTGATACGTGCTTTTTCTTTTGTCCTCACTTTATTGTCATCTTTGTTCTTCAAGACGGTTATTGATTTCTCTCTTCTTCAAATGCTGTGTGATCTGGCAAGTCAAAGGGGATGATTTCAGTGATGAGGAGTAGATCAGGATACAACCCTGAATAGCAAAACTAAAGAAATGCCATTTCTTGTTGTCACATTAGCAGTGCTGCTGTATGTGAAGAACCCCAAACCCTCATCACGGACTGCTGTCAAAGGCAGTTGGTGTGAAGAAATGCCTACCTGAAGACGGCAAGGCTCAGGGACCAGAGCACTAATGGTTTCCTCAGTTCAAACTTTGCTCGTTTGTTCATTAGGTGCCGACCACCAAATATAAAGGCAGCATACAGAGCTGAAAACAGGAATGATTTCTTCCTGCAAAACAAAACCAAAAAACACCTGTCAAGTATTTAATTAGCATTAGATACACAAGAGAGTTACATCTGGATATAACTGCCAAAGGGCTTGTGTGTTTCCTTGAAAGGAAACTCTTTCAATGACCCTGCAGCCCAGCTGAGGTTATTGTTAGTGTATGAACCTACATGCCTGCACATACGGCCAGGTCCAAGTGTAGGCAAAACTGATGCTGGGGAAGTTCTGAAAAAAGACAGCCAGTTTTGGTTCCCATTCTTCCCTGGTTTCTGAAGACTGAACTTTTGTGAGGAACATAACAGATATTGCAGAGCTGACATGCTTCTGCAAGCACAGCACAGTTGATACTTGAACCAGCTGATCACATTTTGTGGCTCATTTATCATTTTCACATCAATTTCTGTTTCCTGAAGGGTCCTTGCTACCTGGAAATTTAGTTTCCTATTGTTTCCTCCACAAAGGCATTTAACTGGATCACAGCATGAAGAGTCCCATGAAACTCAGAGAACCACAGGAAGTCAACAGCCCCATTAGGCAGTGGCCATGCTGGGTGGCACTGCCCTGCTGCACAAGCCCTGCCGGTGAGCACCAGTTCAGGAAAACCAGTGAATGTGCTGAAAGGCCAAGCAGGGCTCTCTTAAAGAACTTCAGTGATACTCTTAGAATTGCAAGTTTTATTTTTAAAACTGCCTGATAGTAGTCCAGCTCAGCAATAATCAGCAAACACTTGAACTCTGCTACTATAACTCATTGTAAAAGAACCATTAAAAGTCAAAAATAGACTCAGATTAGGATTCCTTCCCACACAGCACAATAATACACTGACTAAGACCTAGTGATCTACAACATTAATGGTGGCCTAAATGGATAGGTATACATTTAGGAATGGATTTTTCTCGAAAATATCTATAATTATATTCACAAGTATCAGTGTCCTATGGCTTTGCACCAAAAGATGCTGGTTCTTTTGGAACCCCAAAAAGAAACACAAACACTCTCAAGAAAGGTTTAACTACTTCATTAATATCCCAGACAAGGCGGTAGCAAGCTGCAAGATATTATGTTCCTTATGACACTGGAACCCCAAGATGACACAGCATCAGACCAACCTGTGATCAGGGCATGGCATGTTGCCCAGGCTGCCTGTCAGAGGCAAGGTTCACCTGCATTGTGTTCGGTATAGGATTTTCAATTGGATGTTTCTATGAAAGTATGTTGCTTCACCTCAAGATAAAGACAACGATACGCTTGTGTTTCCTGATAGCACCAAGTAGGTGCCACCTCCAAGCTCTTCCATTATGATTAGCCAGTTGAGGGATACCCCATGGCAATGATTATGGACAGGACAGTATGGTCCTGAAGGCCAAGCAGTATGTGCAGCACAGCACAGTGCATGCCTGCACCTGTTCAAGGCAACTGGTGCATGGATCACAAGCTCCTCAGTGGACAAGGGTCCTCCCATGAGGTCCATAAAACCTTAGAAAAGATGTAGAAGTAGATCTGATTGGAAGTATGAAGAAAGCACATGCAGCCCTCACTGAAAATAGTGAGTTTTTTGAGAGCTAAGTAGAAGCAAAGTACAAAGACAGAGGCATATCAGTATACATGCAGCAGCATGCCATTTTCTGTCTACTTAGAAACTCCTCTGTTTCTACTGACATATTTGTAGCTCTGTGTTGCAAAACACAGGTAACTGCATGAAAATCTGACTGCTCAGGGCTCTGCAGTGAGAAATGTAGACCTAGTGCTTGTGGACCGCCAGGTGAGCTTTAGCATCCTGGCTACAAGCCCCAGCGTAACTACAGAGTGAGTGCCCTCTCACCTTGTCCATTGAGATGGTCTAATTGCCATGGCACTATTCATAACCACCATGTTTTGAAAATCACAAAGTATAGGCCCTTACTCATATCATGATAGAGAAAAATGCATTCATTTTCACTTCTATGTTCTTGATTTTCAGGCAGGGAAGGGGCAGAATTACCACATTTATCAAATCTGACTGAAGTTTAGCTTGGTTGGAAATCAGTAAATATTTCTTAACCGGTTTGGGTAGTGATGAACCAACTCAAACTTGCTCATACCAAGCTGCCTAACTGTTAAGACAGGATTTATGGGATACGGGACAGGAATAAACTCTCAGTGCGAAGTTGGACTGCATTCCCATCTCCTTCCCTCTGCAGCCTCTTCAGCAGCAGCCTGTGGAGCAGCTCACTGCCAACATGGGCATGAGGGAGGGAAGGCAGAGGGAGTGTGGTGGGTTGTACCACTGTCTGCAGTGCTTTCCTGGTTGCCCCAGGGTATCAGGAGAGACAACCCCTCTGCATGTTCCTGCCCCTTCAGTCTCATGGAATTTAGGCTTACAGTGCTCAGTGCAGACAGATGGCGATGCACACGAGGTATGGAGATATTCACACACAATATATATGTACGGCCATTCAAGCGAGGTCATGTGCAGGGACCCCAGAGGAGGAACCCTGCAGCCCCATACCACAGGGTGAGTGCAAACCCCACACCTCACAGTACTGCAGTGGGAAACCCTCATGCCAGAGGCAGGGATGGTCTGAGTTGCTCTGGTCCATGCATGGGGATCCAAAGCAACCAAAAACACTGCAGGATGGGGCAGGGGAAAAGACTAAAACACAGTGCTGTCACGCAGCTGTGGGCTGCACAGGCTGGCACAGGAGGAAGTCAGGATTTAAGAGCGGTAGCTAAAGGTTCTTTGTGGGAAGGCAGGCAGGTACGAAGCTGTTTGGTTCTTGATCAAATACAGCCAAGACTTCAAAGCAATGGTTTAACTTCAATTCCAATTCAAGAAAAAAAGACCAGTCTGAGTGAGTTAGCAGCTCAGGACTGTGCTCTGCTTGACTCTCTTCTTCCCGGGCAAGATACCCTACATACTTACACCAAGTAACATTTTGCTTTGCTTCTTATTACTGAAGCTATTTTTTTGTAAGTTCAGTCAGTCTATTGAGGTCAATAGTTCCATTATACTAATTAGAACAGATAGATTTTAGGTCAATTTTAACAGTTTTGTAATGAGTTCAGCATTATTTGCAATGATGATAAATGGTATTCCCTCAGCATACAGCTCTCTTGGTGGTGGCAGACACAGGAAGATTTGACTGCACGCATGATGTGAACTGCAGAGAGCAGCTGTAAGCTGTTTCAGACAAGAATGGATGCAGTAGTATCATCTCCTATCAGAGGTAAGCACAATACTGAATTACTGAATAAGCTGCTTTTTAAATCATCACTCTATTGACACCTGCTGACAACTTCTCATAATTTTCTGCATCCAAAAGACTTTGAATCTTCCCCTCTGCAGCATAATAATGGTTAAAAGAACTGGGTAGTCCAAGTGATGTAGTTACAAAGGGGTTGCAGAGCTATGTACTCTTAAGATAATCTGTTTAACTGCATTAGACTGGTATTAACCAGCTTCTTACCAATGTTTTTATGATGGACTTTCCTGAAAGGTTCATGCCTACAGTCTGGTTCCTGGGCTGGTGATGCAAAGCAACAGCAGTCTGATAGTATTCAGTTACATTTGATATGGTTCTAGCCCAAGGCGGCTAATACCAAATGAGCCTTTCTAAAGACAGAGTTTTGGAGTTGTTCTGGAGCACTGTAACTTTTCATTACTATTTTCTGAAGAGAAACTAAATAGAGCAGAATGATGACAAAAAAAAATAATAACCTTGAAACTAAAAAGAAAGGAAAAAAAATCCCCCAAAGCAATTCAGTAGCAAGACTCGCATCCAGTAACTTCAGTGTTAGCACATTCGAATGTTTGTCTTCAGTTCTGTTCTGCAGGATAACATACAGACATGAAGAAGGGCTGCCAAATCCTCCACATTTTTCTGGCATTTCTGTTTCTCACAGTTGTCTCCCACCTTCCTACATTTTCAGACTTCAGGAACTAAGTACTTTCTCTACTGAATACAACTCCATGTTTCCCTGTCAAAAGTTGCCAGCTCCTTCCCCCAAAAGGGAATTTTCTGGAGAACCTATAAATGCTCTGCTTGGGCTAGGGCTAACTACAAGAAAGCAAGGCAAGAGTTTGGGTTACAGGATTAAGATGTGAGGCAGATCTTTCAGGATGCTAGCACAGAGTTGGCTGTATCATGAGGAAACGGGACAGGCAGAAGCAGCTGACATGATGAGAGAAACAGAAGAGAAAGGGTCAATGGTAAGTAAGGAAGCAATTGAGAGGGGCTGGGGGTCAAGAGATGGATGTGAAGCTGGGACAGCGTGGAAAAGAAGGCAGCTCATAGTCCCTTCTCTGCTGAAGCTCCTGGAGTAATGCTTCATGCACCCATGTGCACACCAACAGGCTCAGGCTACCCACACTGAAGACAGAGCTTTGTTCACTCTCCTGCAAAAATCCTACAACAGGGGCAGGTAGTATTATCCCCTGGACCACAGCCACAGTGTGGGCTCTGCTTGTCCCTCTGCACTGTGCAAAGTCAGGCGATGTGTATTATCAAGGATGGATGAAGGTTTGGCCACTCTCAGAAACTGAAATCCTTTACTAGATCTTCCCATGGTAGAAGAGAGCCAGGAAAGAAGAAAAGAAAATTGAGCAGAGGGAGGCAGAACCTGGGGCTGATAAAGGAACACAGAGGAAATCCACCCCACCAGGAACAAAGCTGCTTCTTGTTCACAGCCAGGGAGTCCTACCCAGGAAAGTCCTCTCAGGCACCAAGGACTGATAGGCAGAGATCAAGCAACCAGCCTCAGGCAGGAAAACACGACATAGAAAGGAATAGCAACAGTAAGCAGACAGCTAGGGAGTAAGAAATCCTGACTCCCCCAGAAGTACATTATATATAAAATGCTTCAAGTGTAAGAATTGCCACAGCATTCTAAACTAAGAGGCCAAAGCCTGAGGGGGAGCCTCAGGTGCAGTAGCATGAGACATACCAGTGTCTCTGATGCCAAGTGAAATAGCCTCGAATATTGCAGTGTTGCTGAAGGAGGTGGTTTCAGCCCAGATGCACTGTTGTAATTTTTTTCCCCTGAAAATAGAAGCCTGAGTCATTATTGTAGAGTTCTCTGATGCTAATGAGCAAACTGAAACAGAGATATGTGCTAATAAATGTAATATTTCCATGGGATTTTCTTTAATCAGTGAGGAAAATCCTTGCAGAAATGCACACAGGACAACCTTATCATACATCTTTTAACTCTCCTCTAACACACAATACAGGATTATCCTCATAAGACCATTCATTAGGGGAGTAGTAAAGTGAATCAGTGTTAGCCCCTTCTACATCCTATAGGGACTTTAATGATTTTTTTTATCAAGATGCATTTACTTTGCACAGGCAGAGCTTGTCCTTAAGCTCATTACCACTTCTTCATATGCTGGAAAGGGAGCACAACAGGTTAAAAAAACCCCTAAACTACTGCAGTTGCCACAGTAGTGCTTCTGGCAAGTAAAAAGGCAATTTCAGACTCCCAGTGCTTTCTTTTGGCCTTCTTCATCATCATTTTATTGACTTAATAAAACAGATTTTACTGGGGGCAAAAAAAAGAGAAAAGGATGCTCAGTAAGATGAAAGATAAGGGACTTTTCATACCAGTTCCTCTCAGCTTTCAACAGAAAACAACAGCAACCACTTGTGATTATAATTGAAACTCCTAACCTGAGAGTCTAATTAAAGTGGGTTAACCTGGCCAGTGTAAATCAGACAACATACCCATGTCCATAGCTTACAAGAAGTGACTGATAGCCTTGGCAAAGTTACTTTCTCTCTGGTGCTTATCTAAAAATCACACATTCTTCATGTATAAAAAAAGGTGTGAAAACGCTTCTCAGTCTCTCAGTGTTTCTACTTCTGAAACACTGTCAAAACAAACCTTTCTCTTGCTCTTCCCAGATATAATTTTGCCAGAACCAGCAAAAAGAGATCTAATGTGTGGCTATCCCAGATCTGCACATGAAAATATAACCTGTACTCCTAGCTTTGAGTTTCTGCAGCTGTTTCCTGTTGACCATACCAGCCTTAATAACAGAGAGAGAAGGACATGCATAAAACGAAGACCTGTCTGACACACACAAGCCAATGCAGCCTGATTTATTCCTACAGCTCAGTATCCTTTGACATTTATATTTAGAGCAGTAACGACGACAGTCACACACACGGGTGACTCACTGATGATGGTCTTTGACGTAACAGGCTATCAGAGAACAAACAGGGATGTATCTCATACCAATCTGATCCCTTGATTTCTAAAGCCTGACTCCCAAAAGACCATTTCGGTCTCCTCATGACAGGTACTGTTGAATACATAGGTCTGTGCTCCCCACAAGGCACCCTGGAGAAGAAGAGTCAGGGCCCCGGCAGCACATCCCAGGCAGGGACTGC